>VZRX01003594.1:41628-73478 GCA_013398075.1 Notiomystis cincta
TGAAAGTCGGTGACAAAATGGCGGCCGGCGCAAGGGGGGCAGGGTACACAATTGTAGCCCCACCCGCTTCCGTCCCGCGCCGCGCATGCGCGGTGTCTGCCGGGAGTTGTAGTTCTACCGGAGCTGAGGCCGCGCCTGTTCCCCGTTCCCCGAAGGGCCCCTGGGCAGGAGTCCCGGGAGCGGCTGTTCGGGGGTACCCGTCCCTGTGGTCTCCAAGGCCCGAGTTTCTCCCCAAAAAGAAACTCAGAAGCGCCTGATTCTCCCACAGGAACTGCTCTAACACATTAAACCCACACGAAACCCCAGGACTTCACCCCAGAGACGCTGAAGGCATCACACAGGAGCGGGTTTTGTCCCGGTCGCCACTCTGTCCCCTTCCCTGGTGTCCCAGCCGCCTCAGTGTCCAGGTGTGATCTTGGACCTGATACTGGCCCAGTATTCCCTTTCCTTGGCTGCAGTGGGATGTGACAACAGGCCAGGAGACAGGGGTTGGATTGGGGAAGAGGACTGGGATGTGATTACTCTGGAACAGAGGGTTTGGCTGATCTTACCCACCGTTTTAGGACAGGACAACAAAGGGTAACACTCCTCCAGAACAAGGTGCTCCTCATCCTCCCTCAGGAGACAGCAATAATCACAGAAGTTCAAAGAGCTTCCAGTGTTCAGCTGGAAAATCCTGTTTGCTGAACTGGTTCCCATCAGTGAGAGGGTTGTGAGCACCTGGTTCTTCCTTCTGTTTCTGCATTTCAAGTCCTTTCTGCTTCTACATTTCAAGTCTTGAGCTCTGGTATGTTCCTAGAAAACCAAAGTGTGTCATACAGTTCCTGAGAGTGTGTTAATAAACCCCCTCACTGCGGAGAACCATGTTGCCCTGACCCAGACACTGGGAAGGAGGAGCATGTCTTTGCATGAAATTAAAGAAAACCTCAGGATCTCTGCACAGGGATTCCTCCTGTCCCTGCTTTCTGTTAGCCCCATGCGAACCTGTCCCTGTCATTGTCTTGACTGATTTCCCCTCTGCAGACGAGGCTGGGGTCACTTAATTCTCGTTAGAACAGGGGAGCGGAGCTCAGGGCAGGGCATAGCTCAGCCTTTGGCCTCTGGGTTCTTTAAGGACAAGTTTTACAATAAGAAGTTCCAGCTCCAGATGCTCCTGTGCACACAGGCTCACACATCACTAAATCACCAAGAAAGCTATAAATAGCCCGAAACCTTCCGCAAGCAGGAAGGTTCTGTTGTGTGCAGAAAGGGAAGTGCCTGACGCAACGATGCCATCGCCAAGCAGCCCTGAGGAGTGACACCAGCAGTGCCTTCCCTTCGGCCTTGGGTGGCTCTCAGCATTCCTGGCCTGAAACACAGCCTGGGCACAGCGTGTTGGTGTCCTGAGGGGCTTTTCCTGAGGAGGGGCCAGGCTGGATGTCCCTTCTGTGAGCAGGTGACAAAATGGCGTCAGGAATGAAGTGACCCTCAAGGTGGCAGCTTGAAGGGCTCAGCTCCAGCCTGCCCCACCTGTGCTCAGCAGTGCCCAGGGAGCCTGCAGGGCCAAGGTGGTGCCAGCCCAACCCGTGTGGGTTCTGGTGCCTCCTCACAGACAGGATCGAGTCTGTGGCTCTTAACCTTTGCTCTCAAGATTTTTCTGGCTGGACTCAAAGAGGAACCAAGCCAGGACATGGTGATGCTTTGGCAGGGCTGGTGGCCAAGGTGACAGAGATGTTGTTGGTCACCTACTAGGTGCTGCCTCATCCAAACACCCAAACATGCCCAAAGGGCATGCCAAGCCACATGCATCCACCTCTGGCTCTAACATTCCTCCTGTCCCTTGGAGCTGCTCCCACATCCGCTGCCTGCTCCAAACATCACCAGGAGATTTCTCTGCCAAAAAGAGATTTGCTGTTACCTGGAAATCGAAGGCAAGACTCCAGAAGCATCCCCTCAAAGGCAAGGTTCTGCTGGAATGTGATGGCACTGCTCCATCACACTGCCACAAATCCATTTCCACCCAGCACAGGGATGCCATTCCTTGTCACATGTGGCCAGTGGCTTCTGGAAAGGGCCTGGGTCAGCAGGATATCCACATCCTGGCTTCTGGAGCTCTTTGGGCAGCCCATTGGCCAGTTTCTCCCCTCTGCAGCCCCAATCTGGGCTGTTTGTGGCTCCCTGAGCCCCAGCTGTGCCCATGACACGTGGTGTGAGGCGCACAACCCACAAAGGAAACCCTGGGTGACGAACCCCGGCATGAGGAAGGGGGGAGGGGGGGCGGAGGCGAGACCGGAACAGAGCCTGCGCAGCCTCAACTGCCATCTCAGCACCTCGGGGTGCTCTCCCTGCCCTGGGACCCCACACCAAGGCAGGATGGAGGATTTGGGTAAGTTGGACCTCTGAAGCTGGTCCTACAGCAAGGCCCAGCTTGGGGTCACGCTTCTGGCACCTCCAGGGGTCCTTTCCCGTCCTGTACCTCAGGAACCGGGAGGGAATGCTGCAGGGGGGCAGCTGTGGAGCCCTGCTCCCTCCTGTGCCTCCCTCATCCCAAGGGAGCAATGGGGCCGGTGGTCAAGCAAGTGCTTGGCCAAAAATGGAGCTAGTTTGAGAGCAAGAGACGGGCTATGGCAGCGCTGCAATCCCTGCTGCACCCAAAGGGAGCTGGGAGCCATCCTTGGCCTGGGGTGGGGGAAGCCGGGGTCAGGGAGTCAGCCACGCTGCTGGGGGTATTCCCTGTTTCCCAATGTGAGGAACAGCCAAGGCAGAGAGGTGAAAACAGAAAGGAAAACGCTTGGCCCTCTTTGGGGGAAGTGGTGCTCTGGGCATGCAGGATTGGCTCAGGGTGAGCTTTTTCCTGCCAGGGCTTATGCTGGGTCAAGTTGAGGACTGTCAGAGGGTTCTTTGCTGGCCAGGGGTGGTGTGCGGGGTCAGGACAATTTGCCCCACTCTTGGGGAAGGTAGACACACCCTGCACTGGGATGGGGATCTCGGGGAGGGTGCTCAGGGCCCCTCAGGGCACTGGCAGCTGGCCGGCAGAGCCTGCTGTGACACTCCTTTTGCTCCTGAGATTTTGGGAGTGGTACAAGACCGCAGGGTGGGCAGCTAGTGGCTGCGGGCCTGACCAGGATGTCTCTGTGCAGATGCTTTGCTGGCAGAGCTGGAGCAGAGCTCCTGCCTGGCTTCCAAGGACCGCATGCCACAGGGACCAAGCTCCTGCCAGGATGCCCAGCATGGTACCCTAAAGGTAATGCCTGGGCACAGAGACCCCTCAGCTCATGATGGGGTGGTAGAGCCGGGCAGGGGTAACTGCCAGGGAAGCACCCTGAGGGCTCTGCTGCAAGGGTTTGTCCTTCCAGGTGCCACTGCCGCCTCGAGCTCAGCCTCTAGGAGTGGGTTTGGATTCAGTGTACAGGTAAAAATGTCTGGGATCTGCCATCCCAGGGTCACCTGGGACAGACTGTATCCTGCACACCTGCACTGTTCCCTGCGGTGCCTTGTGGGAAAGGGCTGTGTTGGCAGGGATGGAGGGGCCTCAATCCTGGCCTTGAGGCAGTTGCCACAGCACCTTCCCTCTCTGCCATGTCCAGCACACCAGAGCCAGTCCCAAAGCCGCTGCTCCCCTCACCCCCACCCACAAAGGCTGCCCGGCAGCTGGATGAGCTCCTGGCCGACCTGGGCCACACGCAGAGCAAGGTGAGCCTTGGCCCTGGGGCAGCAGACTGAGGGACTTGGCTCTCACCCAGCCCTCACTATCATCCCTCCTGGCAGCTGGCAGCTACTGGACAGGGAGCCGGGATGCCCACGGAGTCCTTGCTGGACAACATGCTGGGCAGCCTCACCCGGGACCTGCAGGAGCTAGGCATCACGGCCACACCTGCCGGCATCTGCACTGCCTGCTGCAAGCCCATCACTGGCAAGGTAAGCCCCTGATGCCACCCTGGCACCCCAGGGCATCCTTCTGGCGCTGCCCTCACAGCCCCCGTGTCTCCTCCTCACAGGTGCTCACAGCCCTGGGCAAAACCTGGCACCCCGAGCACTTCACCTGTGCCCGCTGTGGGCGGGAGCTGGACAAGGGGCCGTTCTTCGAGCAGGGTGGGCAGGCTTTCTGCGAGGAGGATTATCACCAGGCCTTCTCCCCGCGCTGTGCCTACTGCGCCGGTCCCATCCGTGAGGTGACGCAGTGACCCCTCAGCCACCCCTGCCAGCCCCTGCCACTGTCGGCCCTCACCTCAGCTTTTCCTGCAGAAAGTCCTCACGGCCCTAGAGCAGACCTGGCACCCCGAACACTTCTTCTGTGCCCACTGTGGGAAGGCATTCGGAGATGAGGGTATGTCCCAATAAACAGGTGTGGGGCTCCTGCCCCCATCCCAGCTATCCCCTGCTCTTGCACTTCTCGCCTCATCTGACGGCTCCCCATGGTCTCTTCCCTTGCCTCCTATTGCTGGTACCACCACGTCCATGTCCCACTGCCCCCATCGTGAGCCATTCCCAGGTGGGTGCCCATCCCAGGCCCTTCCCCACAGGGTTCCTGGAGCACGACGCGAAGCCATACTGCTACCAGGACTTCCTGGCCATGTTTGCCCCCAAGTGCCAGGGCTGCAAGCGCCCCGTCATTGACAATTTCCTGTCAGCCCTGCAGGGTGTCTGGCACACCGAGTGCTTCGTGTGCACGGTGAGTGGGATGATGGGGATGCACAGAATGGGTGTGTTCCCCGGGCCGTGCCAGCCTCCCCCTCTCCTTCCCCCAGGAGTGCCTGACGGGCTTCACCAGTGCATCCTTCTTTGAGCTGGAGGGGCGGCCCTACTGCGAGCTGCACTTCCACCAGCGGCAGGGCACAATCTGCCACGGCTGCGGCCGCCCTGTCACCGGGCGCTGCATCACGGCCCTGGGGCGCAGGTACCACCCCGAGCACTTTGTCTGCGCCTACTGCCTGGGCCGGCTGCACAAGGGCACCTTCCGTGAATGCGGCGACAAGATGTACTGCCAACCCTGCCATGACAAGCTCTTTGTCTAAGCCCCAGCTGCCCAGCACAGAGCCACCCTGCCTGGATGTCCCCAACATTGTCCCCACCAACATGCCTGGCATTGCCCCTGCTGACCCAAACATGCCTCCTCTATCTCATCCATCCACATCCCTGGCATCAGTCCCGCTTAGCTGACTGTCCCCAGCCTTGTTGCTGCCGAGCCAGGCATCATTCCTTGTCCCCCTCCCTGCAAGACATCCCTGGCATTGCCCCCTGGCCCTGAAGCAATAAAACACCTGGTCCTGCATTTTCTCTGCCTACTGGTGGCTTTGGAGACAAGGGTGAAAGGCAAGGGGGAAGGGCTGGGAAATACCACATGGTTTGTCACAAAGTGACACTTCTGGGAGCCATGGAGACCAGCACCACTCCTAGAAAAGGCACTTGGGCCCAGCAGCTAAGCCAGAAACACTGAAGGGGCAAGCCTGCATCACACTTTAAAAACTTTATTTATATAAAAAAATCATTTTGTTTTAAAAGCGTTACAAGAGTGTGCACAGGAATCAGACAGGAACGGCTTGGAGCCTCCCCCTCCCCGCCTCCTTGGCCCCCCTCCCCACCAGGGCTGAGGAGGAGACAAGGGGGATGCTGTCTTTTTGGTTCATTTGGAATTAAAAATTTAAAAAGGAATTAGTGTTTTACATATTTAAAGGAAAAGAGAAGAGTTAGACCCCAGAACAAAACCCAACCGAGCTGATGTGGGGCTGGAAGTAGGGTGGGCCCAGCCAGAGCTGGGGGGCAACTGAGGCAGGAGCAAGGCACCAGCTCTGCCCCTGCCACCTCCCCATGCCCTGAGAGCCCGCCTGGAGGAAGCCCATGGCTGGGAGGCCTCCTGCTCTAGTTTTCAGCCTCCTACAGAGACTTCCAGTTACACAGAGAGCCCCATCCCAACTCCCAAGGCAGCCCAGGCCAGGATGCAGATGAGCACCTCGCACTCTCTCAGCAAGAGCGGGTGTGTGTGTGTGTGTGTGTGTGTGTGTGTGTTGGTTCTTCCCAAACAGGCTCCCAGCCCCACTGCAGACAGATAGGGCTCCCAGCGGAGAAGGGAAGAGCTTAGCCCTGCCGGAAGCCCAGGAAACTCCCCTTTCCCAGGGAAGCAGCCGGACAGTACGATTCAAAGAGCTATTTCACAGTGGCAAAAGAAAGGCACGTGTCAAGAGAAAGTCAGCGGCGCCGTGGGATCCCAGCTCCAGGGGCCTGGCACAGTGCGCCCCAAGTCGCCCACTCTCCCCAAAACCCTGCTGCATCTCCTCCCTCCACAGGGACCCTGGCCCCACACCCCAGCACTGACCCCCTTCCTCACAGAAGGATCCTCCTCACACAGGCACTGTGTGGGAGCCAGGGCCCCATCCAGACCCCTGTGCAGGATCCAGAGCCGGATCCTCCTTCCCATGCGCCCAAAGCCTCACCTAGAGCAAAGCAAGAGACATTATTGCTGGTTTTCCTTCCCCTCACCCCTATGCCTCCAGCCCCTGAACTCTGGTCCTACAGCCCTCAGGAGGAGGGGTGCTCCTATTGTCCCCATGGCCCTGGTTGAAGAGTGATCCCACACAGAAAAATATATCCTATAGACAACAAAACCAAATCAAAAACAAGGCGGCGGCGAGTGAGGTCCCAGTCCCTGTCCCTGCAGACACCTCGGAGCAGGGGGAAGGCATGGGAGAGAAGGCAGCTCCTGGTCAAGGCAGAGATCCGAGTCCTTGTGCAGCATCCACGCCAGCTGATCCGGCAGTCAGGCAGGAAGGTTTTACTCTCAGGAGGAAGGAGGTGGTGGAGGATGGCAGGAGGAGGAGTTCTCAGTGGTGGTGTCCCAGAATAGAGAGGTGCAGCGGCCCAGAGGAGACCGAGTGGCCCAGGCTGCCCCAGGGACCCAGCTCAGGTATTTGGCTGGATGGTTGGCACAGAGAGTCCAGCAAAATTTCCAACAATAAGACAAGGTAAAAGTTGGTCCATTCCACCATGAAGAGTTATATATTTATATATATAATATATTATCAACCCGAATGGAGCGGAGGCGGGGAGGTCAGCTAGATCTTCTGCTGTGGGAGAGAGAGAGACACAGGCATTAAGGCTGGAGCGGGAGTGAGGGTGGAGGCAGGATCACGGCACCAGTGATTGCAGCAGCAGTAACTGGAGCAGGATTTGGCTAGCCAAGCACCCCTAAGAGCACAGCAGGATTTGTCACCACTGTCAGATTGGGCAGGACACCGTGGGACATACCGACACGGGGGAGGGCACAGCAGCATCTTCCTCCACCTCCTCTACCTCAGACAGCGACTCCTGCCCCTCCTCCTGCTGCAGACACACGGGGTTAGTAGGAGCCATGGCACACAGGGTGTTAGTTGTGGGAGCCCAGCTCTCCACTCCTCTGCCAGCCAGGACAGCGATGTGGCATTTCCTGCACCCATCCCCCTCTTCCCGAGTTACGGAGAGCTGCTCACCATCAACGGCGCTGCCTTCACCGGCTCCATCTCTCCAAGGTCACCAGATCGGTCCAGCGTCCTGCTGTGGTCCCTCTCATTGAGTGTGGAATAATTGTCTGGATCAGGAGAGGGGACAGTCAGTCAGTCATGTCACCTCCATGGGGGGCTGTACCACCCCCACAAGAGATGTGAACTCTGCCCCACCGCCCATGTACCAAGGAGGAGTCTCTCTCCTACCTGGTCCCATGTTGCTCATCTGGATCTCCTCCCGGGAGGATTTCTTGTCTACAAGCATGGGAGAGCACATCAGGGACAGTCCCTGCAGCCAGGACTGCTAGGTAGCCCAGGCCCAGCTGCAGCTGCAGCTGCAGCTCTGTGACCCAAGGACACCACAGGCCCTATGGTGCCAGCCCCAAGAAGCCACCTGAGGCCCAAACTGATGGCTCTGATGGCCAGGAAAGCCACCCAAGGCCCATACTAATGGCCCTGTGTGAGCAGCTGTGGCTGCCAGGGAAGCCAAAGCTGAAGAGCAGGGAGGGGAAAAATGCCAGCTGCCCTGGGTAGCTACGAGGAAGAGGAATGATGGTGGGCAAAGGTGCTGAAGGCAGGCACATACCTGTTTTTTGGTTCCTGTCGATGAGAGGCAAGGTGCTGTCATCAAAGGAATTGCCTCCCTGGGTCCGAGAGGCATTGCTCAGGTTCACCTACAGCAACAGACAGCAACCACTCAAACCCTGGGCCCAGAGGTTCCTTTCTCACCAGCACATCCCACCCTTCCAGTACCAGCACAAACCCAGGAGCCCTCCCACAGCCCTTGAGTACGGAGGCCAAAGTAACCAGAAGGTGCTGAAGCCCCCACTGCACCCTCATCAGAATGGGGGGAGCCTGCCTGGACCAGGGCAGTGCCCAGTCCTCCAGCAACAAGGGCAGTCCCTGCTTTTGGGAAGGTTTGGGAAGGAAACTGAGCCTGGGAGAACCCTGTTCTTCAGCATTGCCACAGCAGCACTTAGCATGACAAAATTCCTGCCTTATGCTCAAGTGGGACATGGGGCACAACACTTTACAGAGTCTTCCTAGTAGAGACTTCCTGCTGGGCATTGGCTGAAAAACAACATAGGGACACCTCTGTGGGTGCCCACTGCCACCAGCAAGGTGGAGAGCTACACCTGGCCAGTACTGCCAAGCTCCAGGAGCATCCTTCTCCCTGCTGCAGGACCCCACCTACCGCCCCAGCCACCACAGGGCATCCCCACACCTGGAAATCTGACTTCTTCCAGCCTTCCTTCTCAAGGGGCTTCCGCAGCTCTTTATAGCCCCAGACTGTCTGCAAGACAAGGGCAGCTGCCCGGACTTCTCTCTCTGAGCGGTTCCTGGGAAGAGGCAAAAGAAGAGATGGTTGGAAACCCAGAGAAAGTGAAGCCCCCTATCCATCCCTAGCATCATGCTTTGAACAGAGCATACCCAGATTTGTTGATCAGCACAAGCTTCTCAATCCCCTGCGTTTCACGGAGCTTCTTGGCTGCCTCAAGGTTGTCCACGATCACTTCATTGATGGTGTTAAGGATTGACACCACTGTGTCCTCAGAGAGGTTTTTGGCAGGGGTCTGCTGGCCTCCAGGCAGGTTCTTCACTAAGTTGGGGATGGCATGTTTGCCTGGGAAGGATAAAGAGCTGGGTGTGAACAAGCAGGGAACAGGGCTAAAGGGAAAACCGTTGACAGGTGACGCATTTTGCTGTCCCTCTCTGCACAGCTCAGCATTCTCTGCTCTGGGTGGGGGTGGCTGACAGAGGCTGGGCTGATGCTGTGCCCATGGACTTCCCCAGCAGCCAAGAGGAGAAGGAGGAAGCTCCTGCCTAGCCCACATGGATATAGGGTACGTGCCATCCTCACCGATCAGCTCCTTGTTGCGCAGGTCCACAGCCAGGTTGCGCAGGGCCCCGGAGGCCGCTTTCACCACGCGCTCACTGTCATGGGTCAGGAGGTCGGCGATGGCAGAGAGCCCCTTCTCCTGGCGCAGGGCTGAGCGGATGCATCGGCCATACTGTGGGGAGGCACAGGGTCATCATGTCACCCAGGGCTGGGGACACCACTGCCAGCCCCCATGGGCGGCGCTCTCAGCTCCCTGGGCCCCTTCCCTGCCACACCACCAGCTCCGTGGGCACTCACTGTCCAGCTGCCAGCGCACAGGTTCTGGATGGCTCCTGCTGAAGCCTCCAGGATAGCTGGAGTCTTGCTTTCCTTCAGGAGGGAGATGTATATCCTCACCACTTCTGGCTGGAAGAGGAGCTCGTAGCCTGCCAAGAGGACATGGGTAGGAAGGGTTTATCCAAGGGCTCTGCTAACATCTGCCTAATCAAAAGGGACACTGCTGGGCAGACAAAGCTGGAAGCTTCTACCCAGGCTCTGAGGGGGTGGGATCCTTGGCACAGAGAGCCAGGCTGCATCAGGGTAGCAGAAACCCCAGCCACTGCTTGGTCAAGGGCTGTGATTCGCATGCAGTGAGACAGTTGTCCCAAGAAACTACTGGGAATGACCCATCCTCATTCTCATGGCTGGGGAACGCTTTAAAACAGAAATTTTAAACTTTAAATCATGCCTGTTCTTTATGCCCAGGAGAGAAGAGCGGGCAAGAGGGCAACTGTGCTGGCAAGTCTGAGACCACCAGAGAGGGCTGTGTCACTGTGCTGTCCCTCAGCCCCTTTCCCTCTGAAGCCTGTCCTGAGGCAGCACTGACCTCATCCATGCACAAGATCTTCACAACCACTTGCAGAGCTCATGTTTTAACAGGCCCTTGGGCATTCCTGCTCCAAACTCAACTTCTGCCCATTGGAGAGGCTCACTCCAATGGGAAACAGCTCCTCTCACTCGCTCCTCTCCCAGGCTGCTGTGGCAAAAGCTGCGCTAACACCCAAGCCCTGCATAATCACTCAAGGAACATACCTTTGGCCGGAGTTGTTCTTTTGGGAAAATCCACTGTGTCGGCACCAGGGTCTTCTGGGAGCTTTTTACCTTCAAAGGGCAAGTGGAAAAGCATGAGACTCCTCCTCTCCCCACCCACCTTGGCCCAACAGCTCTTTGCCACTTGCAGGAACAAGCCCAGAGGCGAGCTGAAGCCAGGCGACTAGCCTGTCCCAGAAGGGGACACTGGGGGCATTAGCCACACTGCAGGCAGAATGCGCCCAGCTGGGGAGAGGAGACAAAGAGAGCTGGAGAAAGCACCCAATTAAACCATGGAAAAAGTAAAACCAAGAGCACACTCACCTCTGGAGAACCACTCGTCTATTGGTGAGGCGGAGAGAAGGACAAGAGAGAGGGAAGGCAGGAGGAGAGAGGTGCCGACAGCATCATGGGGCAGATCATTTGGCAAGAAAGCAAAGGGAAGGGGAAGGGGCAACACAGGAGAAAAGGAAGGTGTGGAATTAGTGGACATGTATCCATCACCATCCCACCACCAAAGACACCCAACCACAGCTTGTGTCAAATGCTTTGGGCAAGCCAAGCAGCAGCTCCCAGAGCCAGGGAAGCAGCAGGGAACACTACACCTCCAGAGAAAGCTGCCCTTCAAGCTTCACACGAGATGCCCGAATAGGAGCACAGAGACCCCAGAACACCCTCAAGATCTGTCTCTGTCCCTCCCTTCCCTGGTGCTGTGCTGGCACACGAACCTTTGCCCTTCTTGGCCCCAAAACAGCTGGCGTTATGGGGCCCAGCATTGTTGGTGGGGACAAGGGGCGTCTCCTGGTAGCGCTCGGCGTGAGGGATCTCACGGTGGACTTGGTAGGACAGGTTCCTCAGCAGGCACACACAGTTCTCCACCAGCTGGGGAGAGAACCAGAGTGTCTGACTGAGAGACTGGAAGCAGCACTCCAGGTCTGCAAGCAAGGGTCTGGCCCAGCCTCCACCTTAAAGCTCAAGGAAAATTAAAGCCAAGACCTTATCCAGGCAGATCGGGAAACCCTGAGCCACGGGACAGTGGTGTGGGGATAAGTGACACAACCAGGCCCCCTGTTGGGGGGGCCAACATTCCTACCCCAAACTGCAGGCTGAATGCCAGACATCTCCTGGTCCAACATGCCAGGTGCACCCCATGCAGGCTCTCCCTTTCCCAACACTAGCCTCACTGTGGTACCTTGCTGTCCGAGTCCTTCTGGCCAATCTCGGACTGCACAACGTAGATCAGGGCATCCACCAGCCCGTCACATTCCCGCAGCTTCCGACGAGCCTCACTCCGCTCCGAGCTCACATTTCTGGCAGGCAGGAGAGAACCATCATGGGAGAGGCAGCTGAGGGCAGGCAAGGGGCAGCCCACACCCCACAGAGCTCAAGAGAGAAAAGAGCTCCTGTAGCTCCCCTCACTGAGGGTAAACGCCTCCAAAACCCAAGGTCTGCATCACCAGCAGTTGTTTTAGGAGAGCAGCTGCTCCACAGACCTCTGGAAGTGCCAGGAACAGCCCAGAAGGAGTGTTGCAACCCAAACCCAGGCCAGTGCTCTGCCAGATCCATACCTAAGGCAGCCAGCGGTGTTGGTGAGCACCGACTCCCACTCTATATGGCGGGGTTTGGAGTCCTCGTTGGGCTCCCGCTCCCAGCCAGAGCGGGGAATGACCACCTCATCAGTCAGGGCATGTAGTGCATGATCCACAATGGCCATCTTGATGGAGTCGTGCGAGGACAGGTTCCACAGTGTCCCTGCAATGCCACAAGCGAAGGTGAGCACTCGGACCGTGACCACAGACCCCACCTCAGGGGCCAGCCTGTCCGGCCCTCCCTGGAGCAACTACCTGTGATGACCTCGGTGAGGTCCATGTCGTGGGCCTTGCGCAGCAGGCGCACCAGCGCAGGCACCCCGTCGCAGTTCTTGATGGCGATCTTGTTATCCTGGTCCTTGCCGAAGGAAATGTTTTTGAGGGCTCCACAGGCGCCGTAGTGCACCTCCTTCTTGGGGTGATCCAACAGCCCCACGAGCACAGGGATGCCCTTCAGCCGGCGCACCTCCGTCTTCACCTTGTCGTTGCGGTAGCACAGGTGCTGCAGGTAGGCGGCTGCATTGGACTTGACAGCGTCCAGCCGGAAGCTCAGCATGGCTATGACCTCTGGCAGCTCCGGCTGGCGCCAGTTCCCCGGGGCTGGGCCACCTTTCCGCAGGCTGTCCAGGCTGGCCAGGCTGCCACGCTCATGCTGGGCCAGCGGGGCCCAGTAGTACCGGTCGGGGGCCACTTCATCCACCAGCATGTCTTCATAACTCCTAGGAGAGAGGGCAGAGAGCATCTGAGCACAATGCCGGAGCTGGGGAGGCAGTGCCCCCTCCAGCCCACCGGAAGGGATGAAGTGGGATCTTGGTCTCTGGCCCCTGCAGAGGTAGGAGCCAGCCCTGTGGCACAGGCAAGAGTCAGCCCCACAGACAAGGTGTGCTGCTGCCCTGGGGACAGGAGCTGGGCACCAAGAGACACCGGGCTCCAGGGATGAACCTCCAGCCATGGTCCCAGACCCCTGCCCTGGCCAGGAGCAGCTCATCCACAGACTGGCAGCACTGGGAATGGGCCCAAACAAGCACGTAGAAGTTTAAAGTGTAACTACTGACCCACACGCCAATGTGACATTTCACACCCTCAGAACATACACCTCTCAAATCCCAGATCCTCCCATTTTTGCAGTCACTGGCACTATAATCCTTCCCCCACCCAGGCAGAAGAATCCAGTCCTTTCCAACAGAGAGGATGGGAGGGGACAGCTCGGTCACCCCTGCTGTGCCAGGGCACTGAGGACATTCAAACAAGACCCAAGGAGAAGCTTCTGTGTTCCACTCCAGCTCACACCTGCCCCAGGGGCTGCTCAGCCACCTCCAGAGCTCCTGGATCAGCCACAGGCAACCCCTGCCCCAGAGTATCCTGACAAGGATGGTGGCAGGTCCTGCTGCTGCCACCACTTCCTCTCCTACAGCCTCTGGTACAAAACTTGCCCGAGCCACCAGCTTTAGAGCCACTTCCACAGTCACACAACCCCCTGGCACTGTGGCACAGCCGTGGTGTGGCAGTGGGCTGCCAGGCTGGCTTCCAGCAGGTCCCAATGGGGACACATCCCACTCCTGGCTGTTCAGAGGTGCCAAGAAGCAGCAGCACGAGGCTGGAGCGAGATGCAGCCACCGACACTTGCCAACACAGCTGGCAGCTGACCCCACTCCTGTGCCAAGACTTGCACTCCCCAAAAGGAAGCTCCCGTCACACCGTGGTGCTGGATCTCACCCTGTAATATCGGAGGGTCCCATCTCCCAAGGTGCTGGAACCCCTCCAGGCAAGATGGGACTGGCAGGGAACAGGAAGGACCCTCCATTCCCGCAGAGAGGGAGCTCTGAGAAGAGCCACAGAGCAAGGGCTGGTGCCCTCTCTGACCGAAGGCAGCCAGCACGCGTGGCTCCCCGCGGCTCGAGATGCTCCTTCAGCTCTGCGTGCCTGGAGAGCTGCCTCCCCGAAACAAGTCATTAACAGCCAGGCTCCTGCTCAAGACAAACATCTCTGAGGTGGGAGGACACTGCTCTCCGTGTTCCCATTCCTGCAAGCTGGGCAGCCAGTGTAGATGGTAATGGAGAAGGTGGGGGACAAGCCAAGCTCAACAGCACCTGGATTCCAGAGATTGCTGTGATCTTTATCGCTCTGCCTGGGGAGGGAGAGCTGGCTCAGGGTCCCATCAACCCATCTTCCATACCCTGGACCATTTCTGCAACTCCAGCAGAGCTGACCTTCTCCCTCTACGTGACCCACATCCCCTAGTCTCCCACCTGACTGCAACTCTGGCACTTGGCTCCTGTAAACCCTCTTCTCCAGGACTGGACGAGCAGAAGCACAGACACTTTCCTGCGCAGCAGAGAGGGCTCATGATCTCAAAGCCCAGGGAAAGTACACAAGCCAAAGTCTGTCTGGGCAAGCAGCCAGAGATTGGACACATCCGTGTAACCCCTTCTGCCCAAGATGCTCCCTGAGGGATGAGACCTGGTGGCCATGTGCTCAAAACTGGCAACACTGGCTTGTCCTGGGCTACCCAAGGAGGGAAAAACCTGGAGAAGTCCTGCCTGCCCTCCTCCAGCCAGCACAAGCTACACAAAGCAAGGAGGCCAAGCAAATCCATCTGGGCAAGCAGTCGCCCTAACTGGTTCAGCACAGCCCAGCAGCACTTGTGCTGGCACCAGCCACAGGGACAGACAAAGCTGCTCCTTCAGTCCCTCCAGCATCCAGGAGCTACCATGGATTTATAGCATGCATCTGGATCGGGCAGACCTCCATAGGGGCTGGCAAGAGCCTCCTCTCCCCCTGTTTTCTGTCCCAGGAGCTTAGGCAGTCCATGCTGAGTCTTACCTGTCTGCCTGGGCCCACACTGGGGCACTCAGGAGGTGCTGACGCAGTCCCTTCCCCATCTCCAGGACTCTGGCTCAGCTCCTCACTCCACTGCTACCTCATCATCCCCAGAGGCATCCCCAGCATCTGCCCAAAGCCCTGCTGACAGCCCAGCCAGAAGCAGAGCAGGAAGTAGTACTTGTGTGGGCACAGCTGGCACAAAAGATCAAGGGGTAGGAGTCATGGCCTCAGCAAGGTGACATCCTGAATGCCTGGCAGGGCAAGAAGGACCACCAGAACCGCTGCTCTGGTCGCCAAGGGCAGTATAGCCCAGCAAGCTGGAGGAGCTGCCATACAAGGGGGCAAGGCTGCTGCTGCTGCCAAACAGGTTGAGCAGCTTTTCCCATCCTGCCCTGCAGCAGGGTCAGGCTGTGCAGGAATGCTCCTGGGACACAGAGGGGCTGAGCCCTGCTCCCCCCCAGCCCGGGCTCACCTCCCCTTCCCAGAGCTGTTCTTGGCTCTGGGACAATCTTGGCACAATCATGGGACTGCAGCTGCTCCAGACACACAACCCACACAGGCACCACTCCCAGAGGGATGCACCACACTGGGGTACACACAGCCCTGGTGGCACAGAGGGAATGGCCTGGAGCTACATCCAGCTGCCCACTGGAACTCCTGGCTGCAAGACAACCAGCTCAGTTAGCATCCAAGTTTAACCACCAATTAAGCAGACAATTATAAGCGGATGCAAGTTTTCTCCTGTGTGAGCCGTGTGTGACTCAGCTCACAGTGTTGTGTCCATGGTCCTACTTCCTCCAAGGAAGGTGAAGTTCAAGGGACCCCAGATCACCCCAGAGCCTCCTGCCACATACCTGAGCCGCCGCCGAGCATCAGACGGGGTTCCTGCTCTCCTGGCTGTGCCGTAGTCAGACACGAGCCCGTAGTCCACATCTTCGAAGCCCACACTGCGCTGGTCATCTTCCAGGCCATAGGGCTCAGGGTGGAAATGGTTGAGGTCCATGTTGCTGCCCCCAACACGCACCTGGGGCTGGGGGCCGTAGATGTCCTGGCGGCTGGGAGCCCGGTAGGTGTCCATGGAGGGGCGGTAGCGCTCGTCAATGCGGGTGACGCGGGACAGGCTGCCATAGCTGTGGTCGCTGCCTGGGTACCCGTCCTCATAGGGGCGGCCGTAGCCATCAGGGTAGTGGTAGTTGCGAGGGAGGGTGGCCGTGCCCGCCTGGCCCAGGTAGCTGCCAGGGCCCCCATTGCCGTTCTTGCGGAAGTTCCTGTCCATGGTCTGGACATAGTTGCTGGTGATGGGGGACGTTTCCAAAGGCAGCCCGTCAGGCCCCATCGGCACCTGCTGCACTGTCCGGGTGGTCACAGTCTTCACCACCTTCTTCACCTGGAAGGGGTGACACATGTGCAGGACACGCTCACATCAGGAAGCCCACCATTATGTCCCTGTGTCCCCAGATTCCCCTTTGAGCCCAGCACTTTACTTCAGGTACATTTCACACCCTGTTTCAGCTCCTGGTGGAGCACCCAGTCACCAGGGTCCCTCAACAAGCCCTGTCCCTCCATGGTGTCCCCAGGCCTGTACCGTGGTCTCTGTACGCCGAGTTGTCCCGTCATCTGATGTCTCCACAGACACAACCGACATGGCCCCTTCTGGGTCCTCCTCCATGGTGTACGTCTCCTCCACGATCTGGCCTGGGTCCTGCATTCTGGGGATTGTGCTGTACAAGAGGTGGCTGTGGTCCTGAGGGGAGAAAGCGACAGGCAGTCAAGCCCTGCCATTAATCTGGGCCTTCCTGGTGTCAGCCAGATGAGAGATCTTTCCTCACAGGGAGCCCTGATACCTTTTGGAAGAAGGTATCTTTAAACCAGGGTGGCCACATGAGGAGCCTAAGTCACCCTCTTCCAGTTGGAATGGGGACACTGGGACACTGTCGTGCACCCTCTCCCAGCAAGCAGGCTGCCCACAGCCAGCGGGCTGAGCTCCCCCTACCTGTGGCCCGTTGAGCTTCAGATCTGAGTATTTCTGCCTTTCCAGGTCAGCATCGCCCAGGAAACGTCCGTTCTGAAACACAGCAGGGCAGCAGGCCCCTTACTACACCGATCTCCCACGTACCCATCCTCATTTCCCTGCAGGGCGCCGAGCAGTCCATCTCACGCATATGACAGAGACACCCGCCATGCACCCCACGGGAGCCCCCTGCAGAGAACACACTCCTCAGGGGTCTGTGCAGCAAATCTCCCCTAGGCCAGCCTGGGCAAGAGTTGGAGGAGACACCCCAATATCCCAGCTCTCCCGCATGCTCCTGATGGAATGGCCACGACCTTTCCCTGTTCCCTAGCAGGGCCCTGGACACCTTCCATATACCCTGACACAGGAGCCACCAGTGACCCCAGAGGCTCCCTCGGGCCTGAGGGAACTGCGCAGTGACCGATCACAGGGTGCAGCTCTTTGACACTTGAACTCTTCCTCTGTCCACCCTGCCCTGCCCTACAGGTCCCTCCTGGCACCACCACCTTCCACAGCCAGAAAGGCATTTGGCTCTTGCACACCACCATGCACCAGCCCCTCTGAGCACCCCTCTCCAAGACCAAGCCTGAGAAAGTGAGGAGACGCCGCCTAAAGGCAGATGAAACAACATTTCCAGCCCTGTAGAGAAGATCTCTCCCAGCCCTGGTTTGACCATGTGGGGACAGACAGACTCCAGGGATTTGCCCTTTGTCACGTACAGAGGGAGGACACATACACACCCCATCCCCAGCATTTCGGCTGCACTCCAGGCAGCCGAGTGGGATGGGGAGCAGAGATGCCCTGGAACTGAGCACAGCCAATCTCTGACCTTCCTGAAACCAGAGCAGTGCCGACCTAGCAGCAAGACCCTCCAAGCTGGCAGCTCCTCTCCTGAAGCCTCTGTCTACCAAGGGAGGTCTGCATACCCCCAGACCAACTCCAGTACACCAGTACGACAAGAACAGCCAGGCCCTCCTCCACCTCCTGTATCCAAGGAGGGTCGAGGGGAGGCAGCTCCGGGGTCTCCAGGAGCCTGTGCACGCCCCTCTGCCGAGGGGGTGTTTTACCTGGTGCCGCCGGGTGAGCGTGCCGTTGGCCAAGCCCGGGCCGGCGTCCTGTGGGGAGACCCGGACTCGCTCCAGCTGGGCTGAGACATGGCGCCGTTCCTCCTCCAGGGCCCGGGTCAGCTTCTCGAACTGTGCCTCCTGCTCCTTGACAGAGGCAAGGATGCTGGCGGTCGACTCCACTTCCGAGTCGTCCATGGGTGACGGGTGCCCAGGGTGGGCAGGGCGGGGGGCACGGGGAGGCACAAGCAGAGGCGGCTTGGTGTCAAGGTGAGGGTGGGAAAAATGACCCAGAAGGGCAGGAGCCCCTCTCTTCACTGCATATGTTTTTTTGGGGGAGGAAAGGAGGAGAGAACAGCGGTCAGAAGAGACTGATTTTGTTAAGACAGATTTTCAGAACAGGGAAAAAAAAAAAATCTTATGGCATTAACACCTGTTCCCACCCATCACCAGAGAGCTGGCAGAGAGGGTCCTGGAGCAGGACTCAGATGCAAACTGCCCCAGCATTAAAGCTTGGGAAAATGGCACTGTGAGGACAGAAGGTTGCCCTAGCACACCAAATAGCTGGGGCTGACCCAGGTTTGGAAGGGCTGTTGTGGGATGAGAGAAAACCTCATGGGCAAGGAAAAGCTGGGGGCAGATGGTGCAGGAGAGGAGGGCATGTCCCTGGAGTGGGGCAGGGGACACTCTGGAAGAATGAGACGTGACACACATCCCACTGCTTCCTCCAGGGAAGGGCGGAGGGAGATGACCAGTCACTCATCTGCTCCCTCCGCCCCAGTGCAGTAAGAGATGAGGAGACAGCCTTGGCTCCACAGCTCCTTCCTATCCAGGAAAGGGGATGGAATGTGATGGGATCCCCCTAAAGGAGATCCCATGAGTCCTTGTGACTGCTGCCAAAACTCACCACCCTCCAGGTGGATACCAAGGCTCTCCCTCCATGGATCCTCAGCCCAGAGACCTAGAGATGGGCTTCAGCCTGGACCTCTCCAACACCCCCGCCCAAAGGAGAACAGCAAGTGAGCCACAATCAATATTTTGGTACAGAAAGGCAATATTCTTCCATACAGACCTGTGAGAGGAGGAAGCTCAGGTTTGATTGGCAAAGGCACGGGACAGCCAGGTCTAGACGCAGAGAGTCATGGGAGAAACAGCCCAGCCACCACAGTGAGGAAGCAGGAGGGAAGAGAGCTGCAGGGACAGCGGGAGCAGGTCAAAATCACACACAAGAACCCCAAACAAGAAGTAGGGTGGGCACAAAACTGGGAAACAGGCACCTCTCTCCCACCCCTTGCCCTCTGAAGGATGGTGGGGTGGGAAACGCGGCGCTGCTCCCACAACAGCCCCCCAGCTCCACAGAGTCTCCAGCACTCCTTACTGTTCCCACCAATGGGAGGAATGGCAGAGGCAGAGAGGAGCTGCCATGGCTCAGCCCTCACCCCTCCTGCACAGCCTGGCTTAGCCCCTGCAAGCCCGAGCGGTTTTCCAGAAGCTGTGCAGTCATGGCAGGCATGTGGGGACTCGCTCGAGCCAGGCAGGCAGCAGAGAGGCTGCTTTCCCACGGTCTCCAGCACCGGCCCTGCCCACTCCACTCCCTGCTGCTGCCGCCCTGGAGGGCCCATAAGGATGACCCGGAGCTGAGACCTCGCACAGGCAGCATCCCTGTTCCCACCACCTCCTGCAGCCCACTCCAGACCCAGCCTACAGCACATGCTGGTGCACAGGAGCTTTTAGGAAAGTCTTTTGGTCTGCCAAACCCCTCCTCACTCCTCCTGTGGCTCTGCTGCCCAAAGCCACCCTTGGGTACAGGCACGTGTCAGCCACGGTGGCATCACCTCCACAGAGCCCAGCCATGCAGGGTGGATGTTTTCCGGGTGCTTTGGAGGGCACCCACAGCACGTTCCACCATCTGGTCACTGCCACTCTGTCATCTGCCTTCATCAGTAAAAAAATGCAGTTGCTCTACTTGGGCCCACCAGGAGAAGGAGCCATGGCACACCCCGCCCAGCCCCACATCCCAGGAAGAACGCAGCCCACCACCTTCCAGACCCAAGAAAGCTTTTGGAGGCTCCCAGACATGACTCCTGCCTCATGCACACAGCTTTCCACCCCTCCCACCTTGCAACAGGTACTCCCTAAGGCTTTTCCAACAGATTGGCTCCCAGAGCCTTGTATGGAAATGCAGGGATGGCTCTGACCCTTGCTGCTCACCTGCCTTGTGGATTTGCAGGATTCTCCAAAGGAGAGGCTTGGTGCCTCCCAGAACAGTGCTGACACATCCCTGAGTAACACTCCCTATCTCTGGTGGGCTACTACCCACTTTAAGCAGAGACACAGATCCTCAGCCTTTCCAGGGCTCCCTGATGGAAGGGGAGCAGCTCCTTGCCACATCTCAGTGTTGTCCAGCAGGACACAAAGCAGTCCTACCACCCTAAACATCCTATGCAATGAAGCATCCAAAATCCCAGCCGGCAGTCCCCCTGGCTTGTTGGGATTTGCTTCTGGAGTGGTATTTCAGCAAACCCTCTAAAAGAGGGGAACAGGCCCCTGTGGGGAAGGGATCCTCTACAACATGGCCTTGTCCAAACAGCTAGGCTCCCCAGCTGGCCCTCAACTGTCCTGATGCAGAAGAGGCAGATTTTTAGGGTGCAGGAGGGCAGAGGCAGCTCCCTGAGTCCAAGGAGAGGCTTGTACAGGTCTGGTCTCATGAAGAGGATCACGCTTGCAGCAAGCGTGGACTACCAGGGTCTGGCTCTGTGGGAAGCATGGACAGAGAGATGGGAGCAGCAGAAGATCCCCTTGGTCCCACATGGCTGCCAGGCAGGGCTTGCACAGCCCACAGGGCTGCCCCAGCCCCAAATCCCCACCTCTGCATGTTACCTGGAAATGGGGCTGGGAAACATGGACACTAACAATAAAACTTGCAGAGTTGTTAGGGCCTCAGATAAGGGGCCAGAGCAGCTGCAAGGCTGTTTCCTTCCCGTCCCTACCACAGGGAGTAAACACAACAGCAGAGGAAGGAACAGGACAGGTCCCGCATCCTCCGGCTCCAGTGGATGCTCAGGAGGGGCCACCTGAGGGTCTCCCAGCAGGACCAGGCCAAGTTAAACAGAGAGACTCAGTGTCGGGGGGCTGCACTGCCTACACAGTTTTCATTCCTGCCCTGAGCACTGGACAGGGCTCCATGACGGGCAAGAGGTGCCAGTGGAATGGAGTCTCTCCCAGTTTTCCTCAACCACCAGGACAGACTAGCTCCCTCCACCCTCATTCCAGCCACTGTCTTCATTGATCTGGGATTAAAGACATAATTATAGAGAGGCAGTGCCAGATCCAGAGAGGTCAGCAAGAGCTGTCCCCACAGATGCAACACGAAGACACATCCCAGCTGGAGCACGGCCATTCCTTGGGTTTGGCACACAACCCCCAAACTCAGCCCTACACCACCCGTTCTGTGAAAACGGGACCCCTTGACAAGTCTCAGTGCCCATTTGGGGCACCCAATGGCCATCTCTGGAGCAAGACAGGGAGGGCAGGAAGGGGAGAGCCTCAGCTATGCATCCTGCTCCCTCCAGCCAGTGAGCTGCTCGTGACAGTGCAAAGCCAAGTACACAGGAACCCGCAAGGATGAAATTCCAGGGATCGCTTTGCACCCATTCCCCCCACCTCCCCGCCAGCCTCTGAAGATCCAACTACAGAGCATTCTTCCAGAGCCAGACCCTGACCAGCTCTGAGGATGGCTTATGAAAGCCTTTTCATCATGAGAGAGGCACTTGCTGACACACCCGTTACTTAAAAACCCCAGCAAGCCAAAAATATTTCATCTGGCTCAGTTCAGGGCAAACCGAAAAGCCTAAGGACAAAGCACACCCTGAGCAGCTTCATCCCAGGGGCAGAACCTTCTCTGTCCCCCCAGCAATCAGTAGAGGGGACCCAAACAATGCAGCGACTGAAGGAGCTTCACATCTAAATCACCCTGGCCTTATCTTCCCATTTCCTGGCATTAACCCCACCCTGTGCTGTGCCCACAGGCCCCAAAGACAGAGCAGGTCCACTGGAGAGATGTCACAGAGACTCTGGGAGCAGAGTCCACTTGCTGGCCAGGAGGTAGCTGACAGCCCACCTGTGTGCACAGAGCTTCTCTATCACAATCTTCCCATCTAGATAAAGGCTGGTCACAGCCAGACAGGCATCCCAAACCCTGATCCCTCCACAGCTCTTCTGCTGCAGCCAGCTGTGACATGGTAAGTTCTTCCAAAACTTCTTACCCTGGCTTCTCCAGCAGAACTGCCTTCCCACACAACAAATCCTTTGCCTGGAAAAATAAATTTCCAGGGCCAAACCACAGACATACCCACCTAGAGTTAACCTGCACCCTCCTCTGCCAGAGGATGGAGTCCAGGCCTTGAAGGCTCCCCACCAGGAGTGTTTTCCTGGAGTTTGTCACAGAAAGATTAACCCCAGGGCCCAGACTGAACCAGCAGATGGGGAATTGTACTCCACAGGCCAGGGAAAATGGACAAGATCTGGCAGATAAGATTCAGGCTGGAGGCTTGACAGGCAGCACCACTGCAGCACAGGGGATCTCTGGCACAGTCTTCTACCTGGATTCTTCCAACAACCTGCTCCAGCCCTGCTCCATGCCCTGAGTCCCTGGAGAGCTGTCACCCAAAGGTCCTGGGGCTAAGGCTGCTGCCTCAGCACAGAACACTGGGCATAGTTCAACCCAAGCACCTACAAAGTCAAAATCTCATCTGCCACATCATCCCTGCCTCAGCATCCTGCTAAGGGACATACCAGGTGCTCACTGCCGTCATCCTGCTGCCACCATGGAGGGGAGACAGAACTGCATCAGCTCTGTCTGCCATGTCCCAGCCCTTCACACAGCTTCATTGCTTGTTCATGACCCTCATACACCTGTCCCGCAGGTGGCAAGGTTTGTCACCATGGCCAAACACACTTGGCAGCTCCCCACACTGTGAAACATGAGGAAAGCCCTTCTCCTCCAGCTCCAGCAGAGCCACAATGGATACAGTCCCTCATCCAGGCTGGCTGAGCAAGTCCCTGCGGAGCTCCTGGGCGAGACCCACCTGCCAGGCTGACAAGGAGGGATGCACTTCCTGAGGAATTTTGTAACAGTCCCCAACTCCACTCCAATAACTGACCTTTCTCTCTCAGCCCAAGGGCCTGAGGAGAGCCAGCTGGCTGCCTGCTCTCTGAAAGCTCTCAGCACCAGACCTTGTCCGAGAGAGAGAAAGAGAAAGAGAAAGAGAAAGAGGGGAAGCAACAAATTCTCCTGGTTCCAGCTGCCTATCATGATGCACTTAAGAAAAACAGAAACTCCATCAATAATTCAAGTCTGCAATTGTCCAAGCACTCACAGTGCACTTGCTCTGCACAGGCTCACAGCCCTGCTAATTCACCATTCACCACAGGCTTCTGGTCAATTACCTAAAAAATAAATGAGCCAGCATCCTTGGCATCTTTCCCCATGCCAAACACAGGAGACAACGAGGCCCAGGCTCACCTGCTCCTGTGTCCACCTCAGAGTCCTCATGGCCCTCAGGCCATGGGGGAAGCAGGACAGCTGATGGTGGGCAGTAGATCCCACATCACTGTGCTGGTGAAGGAAAGTTTTGTCTGCTTCTCTCCCAACACCAGAGGAGGAAGGTGCCCATAGCCATCACTGCAAAGCAGACCACCCTTGAGGGATCCCTACCCTGACACATCTTTACTGCCTACTGTGTGAGGCTCCTTGCTCCAACTCCTCAGTCTACCCTGACCCTGACAGACCCTACATCACGGGAGAGGTTTCCCCATCTCCTGCCCTGGGCTCCAGCTGCCTCCCTGGCCCTCAGGAGGGCTTATCCTGCTCTCAGGTCACAGAGCACAGTGGACTTCGGGCAGGCTGGCAGGTGGCCAGGAAAAGGCTGCTCCAGCAGCAGGTCAGACACTGCCTGCTCCAGCCCAGCCCCACCTTCCACGGGAGGAGCCGTGCCCCAGGTGCCGGTCATGTCAGGAGCCCAGCGGGTGAACACCCAGGAGCGGCGCCGCGGGCAGGGACCAGCAGGGAGCCGTTCCTCCTCTGCCCATCAAACCCAACTGGTTGGACTGGCAGCAGGATCGCCACCTGGCCTACCTCACTTGCCGCCCCCAGTGCCAGGGATGATGGCCACGTAGCCAGAATGGGTTGGGAAAGTCTCCTTTTGGAGAGGGGAGTCACCTGGAGATATAAGCCGGGTGCAGATCGCACCTTATAAGGGAGCAGGATGAGGAGGGAGCGATAAGGCAGGGTGGGGCTGGAAGGGAGGAAGCGGGAGGAAGCAGGAGGAAGCAGCAGCGTAGGTCGTTCCCTCAGCCAGGGCAGGGGGCCGAGAACGGAGATACTGATCGGGTCTGTGAGACAGGTCTGGACACAGCCAACGGTTGTGAAACACGGGCGATCCCCTGGGGATGGGATCTGTCCCTGGCTGCGCTGAGGCTGGTGCCACCCCAGCAGGGCAAAGAGTGAGGCAGCTGAGCACAGAGCGGTGCAGGGTCGGCTGTAGAGAGCTGGGATTGTTCTGCTGGAATGACAGCAATCCTGCGGCAGGGCAGCTGTCCTCCCAGGCGCGTCGGGGGCCACTTGCCCCTCTCTGACCACAGCCAGGACACAGGATGCCAGGAGCTCCTTCCCTCCAGCAAAGCCGGGAAGCTGCCGACTCTCTGCACCGGCTGATGAGAGGAAGGGAGATGAGCTTTCCTCGGCATTTTCACGGAGGAGAAGGTCGCAGGAGGGCAGCCAAACCGCTGGGCTCCAGGCAGAGACTCCATCTACCCACACGCAGCCCCCAGGTGGAACGGCCACAGGGCCGGATCCTTCATGCCAGCAACACGCTGCTGCATCCCGCTGCCCATGGATGCCTCAGCAGCCCTGCTCCCATGGGGCACTGCTGCGAGGGTCCCCACCCAGGGGACAGCAGCAAGCAGGGTCTGTGCCACCCCTCTGCACCAGCCCCACGGCTCATACCCCCAGGCCCAGGAGATTCACATGTCGGGAGCCCTGCAGTAGCACAAAGGCGGCTCTCTCCTCGCTGTGGGAATTCGCAGCTGAGCGCTCGGCAGGGACAAAGGGATTTCACAGGCACATCCCCAGCCGGCCTCCCTCCCCCCGGCGTCCCTGCTTCCTGTCACAGTAGCACCAGACCTCGGGGGCGCAGCAGCAAACAAACACCCAGCACCGGATTCTGGGAATGGGGCCAGAGCATTCCCGGGGCAAGCCACGCTCTGGCAAGCCAGCGGGCTCCTGCTTCACCCTAGTGGCTCCCGGGCAGGGGGAGGCAGCAGCCCCCGGCTCTGCCACCACAACCAGAGGTGAGCAGGTGAGCTGGGGGGATTGCAGGGCAGCCCCCTGCTCCACCCAAGGAACAGTGGCCACCTCGAAGGGGGAATGAGCTGTCCCCACGGCCACAAGGCTCAGTGGATGCTGGCGCTGCTCTGAAGGTCAACGCGGCCCCCCAGGCTCCAGCCACGCCAGTGTCCCTGCCCTTCACCCGTCCCCCCACCCTCTGCTGGGCTCAACTTTCCCATTCAGCTGCCTCTCTCCCGAAGGGAAAACAAACACACCAGAGATAAGGGCCATACTGGCAGAGTCCAGGGAGCAAAGTCCGCTCAGTGAGACTCGAGGCTGTCTGCCCAAGCCGAGGGCATGGGGGAAACTGCACTCTCTGGCTCCCCATCCCAGGGGCACATGAGCTACTCCAGAGCTCACAGGTGCTTCTGGCTGTGCCCAAATAGAGGCCGCAGTCTGCTGGCCAGCATTCTCAGCAGGATTAAGGGGCAGTGTCCCTTCATCAGACCATGGGTACAAGCACCTGCAGCTACCTGTGCTAGCCCAGCACGTGGACACATGGATGTGGGACCCTTTCCGGGCAGAGAGTCCTTCCCACAGCCCTCTTCCCAAGGAAGCCACTTGAGATCATTTCCTGTCCTGCACCTGCAGCCCCAGGAACTGGTCCTGGCTCCAGTTACCCTGCTCCAACCAGTGGACAAAGGAGCAGGGCCTGGAAGCACAGGGGAATCTCACTGGCACTAGCACAGGATCTGCACTACTGGGGTCAGCCAGCAGTATTCACCTTTCCAGCAAGAGCAAGTCATCAAGGAACCGTAACCAGGAGCGGGGAGAAGGGCAGGAGATAGGGCCCCCCAGCCTTCCCAGCAACCCCATGTCAGGTCTCCCCATCCAAAGGGTACCCAGGCACTTCTGAGGCAGACAGGGCATCCTTCCGTCTTTCAGAGGAGAAAACCTCCCCTCCCCTCCATACGCTGAGCAAACAGGTGAAGTAGCATTTGGTGAGGGAGTGGCCAGGAGGAAGAGATTAAGCCAAGCTGCCCAAGGGAGCGGCCCAGGATGAGTGGGACCCCCTGGCCCCCCTCGCCCCAGCCAGCACAGACTCCCCGAGCAGGTAGGGTGGCCATGGGCTGAGTCAGAGCACAAACCATATGGGGCTAGGCTGAATGCCCTGGCTCCTCGGCATGACCTCATCAGGTGCCCAGCTCTCTAATTGCACGCGTGCATCTGCTGGAGATGGCTCCGAGGGCCCTGCCAAGAGCAGTAATGAATGGGTGAAGAAAAGCCACTGGAGAAGCATTAGGCAGGAGACAGGGAGTGAATCACAGCTGGAGGTGGGGAAGGAGGGTGCTGCAGCTGGGTGACAGCAAGCCCTCTGGAGTGCTCCAAGGCCCTGTAAAGGTGCACAAACACTCTGGCAGAAGCCAACACTCAAACAGAGCAGCAAGGGATAAACAGAACAGTGGGCCAGGCCACTCTCAGAGGCACGGGAGGACTCCATCCTACCCCAGCCCCCTGCCCAAACTGTTTGTACCCCCAACTCTCTCACTGAGAAGCAGCTTCCCAGGCTACTGTGCGAGCTGAAGGGAAGGAAACCTGCGCTTCCTGGTCAGACGGGAGATGACATCGTGGCTTCCCTTTCCTGCAAGTTTCTAAACACGACGTCCTGCCAAGAGCCACTCCCCACTGACCCTGGCCTACATGCAGACGACCTGGAATCAGGCTAGGAATGCCAGACATGGGCATCACCACCAGCCCAGCTTCGGCCAGCTGTGCCAGCCACAAGGTCAGCATGGCCCACCCAGGAGACCAGATGCCTGTCCTTCCAGCTTGCTGGAAGCATTCTGCCTCCAGGGAACACATCCAAGGGTTCGTTACCCATACTGATATCACATTCCTGTCTAGGGCTGGGAGTATCCTACGAGGACAGGGTGGAAGATATTGTTTTACAACCCCATGAGGCTCTGTCTGTGTCCGCCATGCCTCATAGATGGCTTGGTTGCCTGTAGAGCTATGGCAGCACCGACACCACAGCACCAGCACAACATCTGTCCCCTAAGCCAGCTCTCCAGCCTCCCTCACACACCTCATCTCCATGTCTGCACAACTCCCTCAGGGCTCCCTGACACCGTGGGTTTGGCTGCCAAGGCTCCTGAAGGCAGGACAGGGCACCCCTGGGAAGCCAGGCATGAGTCCCCTCAGAGCTCTCATTGCTGTCAGAGCTTTGCTCCACAGGCCTATCCACCTGCCCTTCATAGGGCGGCTCCTCTTGCTGCCGAAAGAGAATGGAGAAGGGAAGTGCGTGGTTTTCCATCGCAGCCAGCTGCTGGGGACAGAACCTGGGCAGAGATCAGGGGAGAGCAGGTGGCTCTGCCACATCACTGTGTTCTGGAGGTAAAAGCAGGCAAAAAAGAGAAGAGAGAGGAAGGATGGCACAAAGCCAACCTGGAGAAGGCAGGCTTCCCACATCAGAGAGGATTTCTCCAAAAAACACCCTAGAGTCTCCACCTCCTCCTCCGCAGACCCCAGTGAGAAGGAGTGGGACGACATCTCTTCCCCCGGAGCGAGCCAGCCTGCCCACAGCCAAGCCAAGCATGGCAAGCAGCAGCCCTGCATGCAGCAACATGCTCGCAGGAATGTGTTACTCCACTGGGCAAGGGGCCTGCCAGCAGCATGCAAACACCCCTGGTGACCCACCCTTCCAGGTCGGAAAAACTCGTCTTTGCAGTTCCACACACTCCCACCCACGACAGATACCCACATGCAGCCCAGCACCATCACCTCCTCTTTCTGACTGGGACAGGACCAGGGCTGGGAGCACCGGGAAGCAGCTGAGAGAGCCAGGGGATAGTCTCGGAACAAACCAGCCCCAGCGCCACACAAGATGGGAGTGAGAAGAAAACGCATCATCTGGGGACAATGAGACACCTTGCTCCTTCTGGACAGGGTGGGAACCAGTTGCCCATATTCATCCAGTCCAAGGCTATCCAACTCTCACACAAGGGGCCACCTTGCTCTCTCCCCCAGGTAACCACTCTTCTATGCAGGAGGTGCTTTCACAGTTGCAAAAGCTGTGTGAGATGAGGGGAGAAGGGAGAGCTGCCCTCCCATTGCCCACTCCCCCATGCTTCGACTGCTTTCTCCCCATGCCCAGTGGCCACAGCCCAGTCCTCAGGGATCCAGTAGTGGCAGGTACAACTCAGGTGTGCCCAGGAGGGCCAGTGAACTTTGAGCAGCGTTTGCTGTGACCAGGGACAACGCCCAGAGGAACAGGAACAGCCAGGGCCAGGACGGAGGTACAGGAACAGCTCCTGCCCTCACACACCCGAGCCCAGTATGCTGCTGCCACCAATCCCAGTCCATCCAGGGGCATCTCATACAAGCCCTGGAGCTGCAGATGTTTCCAGAGCACCACCACCCTGGCCAGGCTATAGGAGAGCTGTTCTCAGGGCTTGGCCCCTACCCCAATTTGTCTGGACCCTTCCCTTTTTGTGCTGGAAAGCCAGGCACACCTGGCCTGGACATGCATGCCACCAAGACTGGTATCACAGCAGAAATCCCCCATCCCATCAGCACAAACATTTGGGAACAGACCTGCTAAAATCAAACATGGGATAAAGGGTTCAGGTCCTCAGGTGGTCTGCACTGGCACACGCATTCTTGCAGTGGGTAAGAGCTCTGCAGTGCAAAGTCATTGTGGACCTGCAGTACGTAGGAATGCTAGCTCAAGTTCCTGGGCACCTGCTCCTGTCAGCACCCCTTGGCAGGGAAGCCTATCTCCCTGAAGGCAGCAGGAGCCGGCATGGAGGGCTGGGCAGCAGGGACCAGTTGTTCCCACCTCAGTCCAAGGTCCGTACACGCTAGATGTCCCACTGCCAACCTCTGACCAGCAGCTGCTCCAGGCTGGGAAGAGCAGATGAAAGCAGAGGTGACAGGCACCCTGGTTAAGGGTTGGCCCATCCTGGCACCACGCCTGGCAGCTCCTTAGTCACTGGTTTGCCCCCACACCCAGCAGAGCCACCTCATCTCACCCCTCCTCGCATAGGCCACCACCAGGAAGCAGTATTCCTCACAGGGAAAAGTTGCTTCCTCCACAGGCAAAGGGAAACAGGAGGATCACACTGCACCCACTGCCACCCCGAAGCCCCCCAACAGGCTGAGGGCACATGGGAACACAAAAGAGTACATTAATCCAGAGGTCAGGCCCCACATGCAGCAGTCACTGGACAGAGCAGAGGGACAGGCACACCTGTGCCAAACCAGCACCAGCATACTTCCTAGAGGGAAGGAAGGTGGATTAGCAACAAGCACAAGACAGACAGGAGCTGGCCAGACTCATCAGCCTGCTGCTGGGGGTTTCCAGCATAAGAACTGGCTCTAAGAAACCATTTCCTCCCCCAAACAGCCTCTTCAGATGATATAAAGCAAAGAGAAGGTTGTGACCACCTCAGAGAACTCGAGGACTTTGCTTGAGAGCCCGTAAATCCAACCCCTTTCCGACAGCCTAGCACTGAGGCACATTCCTGAACTCCGTGCCAGAGGACAACCTCCTCTGCTGACCAAGCCCTGTGTCACACACGGAGGACTGCCTGAATTGCCCAGGTTCAGGTTTTGTCATCATATCCAGGCAACACCTGTTGTCTTCTATTGACCCAAACCAGCTCCGGGTTCCGCTTCTTTCTGTCAGTAAGGCAGGGGCAGGATGTGGCCACGGTGCTGCAGAGGCACGGGTGTTCAGAGCCAAGAGGACTCTATACTTCCCTGGAGACAGCAGCACTGCAGTCTTGGGAAAGGGCTCTGTCCTTGCCAGCAGTAAATGAGAGACAGTTATGAGGGGTTGTTGGGAAGGGAAACCAAGAACTTTACCCAGCACTCTCCCCCAAGGCCACGGACACTGGTAAGCTATTTTGAGAAGCCAACAGCCTTCCAGGCACGATCCAAGCCACACTATTACTTTCTGGGTGTCCTAAAGCCACCTCCACTGCAGATACAATGGGCCAAGGTTTTACCTCCCTGCCAGAGGCTGGAGGAGGGAAGAGATGAGAGGCAATCCAGGGACAGACGCTGGCTCCGTGGTCTGGACTGGACCATTCATCTGACTCCCAGCCCATCTTCAGGGAGGAGATGGCCTCAAGGGCTCCTCAACCACAACGATCCCACAAGATTGGGCCCTGACCTCTGCGACGGAAGGGAGGAGGCTCACCCCTCTGCGGCAGCCCAGGCAAGCCCAGCACGCTCCACTGAGCGAGCGCTTTCATCCTCCCACCCCTTCCAGGAAGGTTCCATGCGAGATTCCAGCAACACTGCACACTGCAAAGGACAGTCGTCTGCACACTCAAGAGTCCAGCCAAACTCAGCCAAGTGAAAGAGCAGTTGCTTAAAACCCGTCTTTTTGCTGTTAAAAGAGCACAAGCAAACATCAGCAGGTAAGGAACCTGCCTCAAGAAAGCCTTGGGAGCAGGATGCAGCAGACAAGATAACCCTGCAGAAGATGACTAACAATTTCCCTGCCTAGGCTCTTCCCACCACATGGCTTCCCACAGGCCTGGTGGACACTACCCCACTCCACTGGCAGGAGCCCCAGCAGAGGCAGGAGCCTGAGAGTCATCAGCCAGCAGCCAACCCCACCTCACCACATCCAGAAGAGAGGGCACAGAAGTGGCAATTTCAAATACAAGTTGGGAGCACGGCTTACGGGATCTCAGCACACCTGCAAAGCTGAGGATAAGTTCAATTCTCCACACCAAAGACCTGGACAGTCAAGTCCAAAAGCATCTGTGCAGTGCAGGGAGGGTATCAATGAAACCACAGGTAGCTGCAGTTCAATACCACCACAAGGCTCCATGCACCTAAGATGCTCCCCTTTGACTCACCGGGAGCTGGGCAGAAGCCTGGGTGCCACAACCCTGGGAGAGGAGCCTCCAGCTCCTGCTGGTCACAGGACAGCCTCCTGATAACACCCTGTGAGCCCCATCATCACCGGCTCCCTGGAAGGGGCAAGGGCACCAAGCCCTTGGAGAGAGAGGGAAGCACTCCAGGAGGTCCACCCTTCTCTCCAACAGAGGAAGCTTTGTTGTCCAGGCCCCCTCGTCCAAAGCCCAGGTGCATAACAGAGATACCCCACCTCCCTTCTGCCAGCCCGCGGGTGCCTCGCAGATGCCAGCAGCCCGCATGACTGAGAGGCACCCAAACTTTCAGACCCCAAGCTAAGTCCCCTCTCGGCAACGGTCCGAGGAGGCACAGGAATGCCCACAGTGCAGGGGAAAGCGATGCCTCAGAAGGTCAAGGGAGAAGGCACGACGAGCGCTGGGTAGATGGGAGGCAGCCAGGCTGTCGCTAAATGACAGTGTGGCCAAGGAAGACTCAGAACGAACCGGCGGCTGAACAGACCCCCGAGGCCGGCTCCGGCACCGTCCTGCCTCCCCGGGAAGCGTTTCGGTGTAGCTTGTCAGCTCAGGCGGACGGGCCTGTCGGGCTGTTTTGAAGCTCTGAGCGACTCCATTAGGAGGAGCCGCAGCCCCACCCGCACACTTGACCCCCCCCGGGCACACCGGCCCCTTCCCCGCCAGAACAAAGGCGCAGGCGAGCGACACACGGGGTGACGAGCCCCTGCGCAGACGGGAAGAGCTGAACTGGGTGGCCGGACGCAGAGCCAGAGAGCTGGGCCGTGCCCC
>VZRX01003601.1:0-11353 GCA_013398075.1 Notiomystis cincta
CAGAATCACCCCAAGACAAGCAGCATCAGAATCACAGAGCTTGGCAAGGGGATGGAGATCCTGGGAGGTCTCCCCACCCACACTTCTGCAAAGAGCAAAGTAAAGGCAAGAATCCAAAGCAAATCTTAAGGCTCTGGACAAGCACAATGCAAACAAAACAAATGATACTCTGATGGAGTGGCACTGAAACCCACAATTAATTCAGTTTTCTTTCATCCCCCTGGACAAGATCATACCTTGCTAGAAGCCTAGTTCCAGTGAAAGCTGATGGTAGCCAAGGCAACAGTATCATACCAGAATTTAACTTCCAGATTTCTCTGGAACTATTCTCTGGAATTAAAAAGCAGTAAGTAATAGATAAACAAGGCCTGTGCTCCAGCTTAAACACTATATTCCCCAAAGGCTCCTGTGGCCTTGTACACCAGCCTCAGCTGTCACAGGAACACAGGAGCAATCACATCTATCCACATTATTTAGTGATTCTTCCTCATAAGAGTTTTTTCTCTGCAGACTGAGTCATCTAAAAATGACAAGATATGAAAATGCATTAAGTACTCCTTATCTGTTGATTTGAACCAGTTTCTTAAAAACTGTTTCTTTCCCTCTTGAAAATGTCTATTTTGAAGAGCCAAGGAGTGAGGCTGAATGCATGGAGCAAAGACAACAATGCAAACTTGCTCAGCATTACCCAGTGGCATTCAGGGTCTTTAATTTTTAATCAGCCCTGCTGAAACAAAAGCTTTCATGTTTAACAACTCATTCCATCATTTCTGCAACTTAATGAAAATGTATTATTGCTGTAGGTTCAGACCAAGTCTGATGTGCAAATATGTAGGGCAAGTTACAAATGGATCATGTAAAAGAACAGAAGCAGGAAAATTTATCACTCACTTTTTAATCACAATTTAACACCAAGAAGAGACTCTTTCCATCTGTTTCCTTTATTAGTTCTGCAAATATTATTGCATTTTTAACTGTGAAATTCCAAACTACAGTAACCATTTTTCAAAGAAAACACTTGCATACAACAGGCTTAAAAAATAAAAACATCAAGTTTAAGGCTTAACCTTTGGTGCTTTTGATAGCACCAAAGCTCATATCCTGAAATCAACAATGAAATAATTTATGTTGTATTTGCAAACAGTCTTATTGTCTACATAACATGGTATGACCACACATCACTGTATTCCTCTCAGGGTGTGTGTTTAAGGCATTGGGACTACCAGGTGGGAAAAGAATTCAAATCTCATAATTAGAATACAGACCTTTGTTCTGACCTCTTCCACATTACAGGTTATTATTACATTTTTCCTGTTTACAATGATGAAGCCATCTTGTATTTACCTCCTTGGAAAATTAGTTCTGCAGTCTTCACATCTGAAGGCAAAAAAACCTATTTATCTTCTCAGCTTGCCCCAAGCCTGTACTGCCAAAAACATGTCCGCAGTTGCCTATCTGCAAAGCCTTCCAGACAGGGTACTTGGCCTGCCTTTCCTTGCCTAGTATTTCTTCTTTGAGGAGGCAAATAAGGCACTTTTTTCAGTCTTCATTCTCATAAATTAGATTGTTCTTCTCACCTGGTTTTACCTCCAGAGTTGGATTTTTTTTTAATTCCTTCTATCCATCAGAGACATCAATTTCTGTCCCAGCTCTCTCTATGCCCTTCTCAGAGAGGATGACCTACCACAACACAGGCTCTAGGCCCCAACATCCATCTTAAAAAGGAGGCAGTCACTTGACTGATTTTAGACTCAATGTCAAACACCAGTTTTACAGCAAAAGCAGAAAACTCAAGGCTTCCATCCACTGCTGTTGAGACTTAAAAGTCGACAGCACTTTGTAAGTCACATTTTTTCTCCCCACTCATAAAAAGTACATAACAGCTTTTTGTTACTTCAAAGTTTTTTTTCAAGTGACAGATTAATTAAAATTTTCTTCCTCTTATCAGTTAAGAGATACAATTTCTTTAAAACACATTACAAACATTTATGCATGCACTGATATTCAAGCATGCCTAGCCTTACTCAAATCAAAGTGGATGCTTCAGATAAGACAAGCAACCTATGCCAGTCCCAATTTTTACAGCCTGAGCCTGGACCTTCAGTATTTTTGCCATTGTCCATGGCAGTTCTGTAAACAGTTTTGCATTTGTATTATAGGTAGAATCTCAGTTATGGAAACAAATTTCAGGAGAAAACGCCCCAGAATGAGTATTTCCTCTAACGGAGAAAGGGCTTCAATAACTCCCTGTTCTTCTGCCAATGAGAGAAATGAATACCAGGGGATGAAAGTGAAAAAAAAAAAGTAAAACTGTTTATTAACAAAGCAAAATATCCACAAAGCACAGAAAANCCAATCCAGCAGAAGGAATTACACAGCGCCCCCGATCCAGGCAGTGCAGAGCACCTGGAGAGAGTGAACAGAGCCCACGCTGGCTTTCCCAGGCTCCAGCCCTGCCCCTGGCTCATCTTAAAGATACAGCAGCCAGTTCTGGGCATCAAGCAGATGATTCGGGAATAAAGTATCATCATAAAATCACCCCGAGACAGCTAGGAATTAATCTAAAGGTGCTTGACAAAGCCTAAGTCTCATTTGACTATGTCTTCAGAAATAATTTAGACTGAATTTAAAGTTAAAAAGCGCTCTGATTTAATTTTGCCCTGCTATTCATCAGCAATCACGCTATCTCTACAGGCTCAGCTGCCCACTGTCTTACAAACACCTTCAGAAAAGCACCAGCTCCTCTGACCAAATGAACCCCTCCTGAACTGGAGCAAGGATGTTATGAAGACAGCCAGGGTGAGCCAGCCATCATCCTGCCCTCATGGTACAGCAGGAATGGCATCTGCCCTTCTCCCACCCACCCATCTCATCCTGGCCATTCACCAAATAAAATCCATGCAGGCAAGGGCTGCCTTTTGTCAGAAATGTTGCTGCAGCCTGGATTCCAGCAGGAGGCTGGCAGGGAAAGGTGAGTCACTCCACCTCCACNAGAAATGAATTCCAAGGGATGAAAGTGAAAAAAAAAAAGTAAAACTGTTTATTAACAAAGCAAAATATCCACAAAGCACAGAAAAAAATATTTAACTTTCCACCCCAGCCCCAGCTCCCTGCATGGGCAGGAGCCAAAGATGGCAGCTGCCCTTCTTTGTCTCTGGGAAGTGGGGAGAAGAGAGTTCACAGCAGCTGGGAACCTGAGGGATTTCTGAAATGGATCTTCTTCTTANGAATAAAGTATCATCATAAAATCACCCCGAGACAGCTAGGAATTAATCTAAAGGTGCTTGACAAAGCCTAAGTCTCATTTGACTATGTCTTCAGAAATAATTTAGACTGAATTTAAAGTTAAAAAGCGCTCTGATTTAATTTTGCCCTGCTATTCATCAGCAATCACGCTATCTCTACAGGCTCAGCTGCCCACTGTCTTACAAACACCTTCAGAAAAGCACCAGCTCCTCTGACCAAATGAACCCCTCCTGAACTGGAGCAAGGATGTTATGAAGACAGCCAGGGTGAGCCAGCCATCATCCTGCCCTCATGGTACAGCAGGAATGGCATCTGCCCTTCTCCCACCCACCCATCTCATCCTGGCCATTCACCAAATAAAATCCATGCAGGCAAGGGCTGCCTTTTGTCAGAAATGTTGCTGCAGCCTGGATTCCAGCAGGAGGCTGGCAGGGAAAGGTGAGTCACTCCACCTCCACAGCTCAGAGATGTGACCACGACTATGGAGAACACTCTGCACAGGGAAAAGGAGAAACTGGCTTTTCAGACGCTGCAGCTGGCAGGAAAAAGGAAAAAAATCCTGACCATTTATATTACCACTATGAGAACAAAAGAAGACTATGCCCAAGTAGAAACGAATCTATAGAAAAGTGAAAGAAACTTTAGGCCCCCTCGGAAGACTTCACAATTCTCTCACTCACATGTTTGTCTTTCTGGGCCTCTTATCTGGTCTTTTAGGCTTTTTAATTCCCCTCCCTATCCTTTCTGCATAAAATTTAAATATTAAATTTTAATTTGGGTTTTTTTTTGTTTTATTTTGTTTTGTCTTTTTTTAAAATGAAGTAAAGCTGACATCCTCATGATAAATCTGGATGTTGGGATTACAGACAAATTGTCATCTGCAAACTGCTGGCAATCAAGTACTAGGAAAAAAGCAACACTGAAAGAAAGATAATTTGGAGTTCCAAAATTCTTGGTTTAAAAAGCTTATTCTCAAGCAACTTCAGCATCATCATCCTTTTAAGACATAATGGAACTGAGGACAGAATTGGCAAAAGAAAACTATGAAATTATGCTGCTGCAAGATGAGTCATTGAAAACAATGTTATTCCACTCCATAATTAAAAGAATCAGGCAGAGGACAGACAAGGCACACACAGCAGAGGTGCAAGAGTATCAAACAAACTTCAAAACAACCCAACAGCTTAATGCATGTGACAGGTCTGGACTTCACTAATGCCATGCATGCACAAAGCCCTCACATTTCCATACTGGATGCATTCAACAATTAAACAACAATCAAGCAACATTTAGCACATTTAAATTTACAGCATTTTTAAAGAAAAAGAAAAGAAAACACCCTAAATAATGAATGCTCTTTTAAAGTCACAACCTTTTTATTGAATTGCATTTTCTCTCCTTCCTCAGTTTACCTTCCCCTAATAATGTTCTCTTTTCCACTGTTTACATAAACAAATAAGTACACATTATATAGAATGTATGCTAAAGAGAGGTTTTTCCAAGGGAAAAAAAAAAAAAACCAACTAGAAGCCATGACTTAGTTCACAAGGACTTTTAAAAAATAACTATAGTGAAATCAAACCCTTAGCAACAATACTTAAAAAAAAAATCTACCTCCTCTTGTTTTCAGGTAAGGCACAGGGATCAAATAGCTTGCAGTTACATTTGAACAATGAGAAAGCAGAATGCAGTAATTCAGTTCAGGACTCCATATTCCAGATCCAAAACTGCAGCTACAAATAAATTTACATAACTAAGCATAGACAAGAATACAAGTTAGCCATTAGTCATTTGTCACAAAACTCCATTATCATATCTGACCAGGAAAAAAACTCACCCCTTTCCAGAGACCATAATTTAAAGAAAAATCAATTTTGCAGGGTTAAGTCTTCAGAATGAGCAATCTCTAGGTTAAAATTGTGCTGGTAAGGTAAGAGTTTTTCTGCAGGCACAAAGACAATGCGATAGCATGACAAGGAGGTTGGAAACAACTCTAGAATCCTGGCCCATCCCTGTATTTTTTAATGTGTGTGTCCATTGGACACGAAATCTAACTGTTGGAGGTGGATGAGGGGGCAATTTTCACTTTCACCATGACAAGTTAATGGTATACTTCAACTCTTATTAGAATCAATTAACTGTATTACCTAAATTTAAGTTGCGTGTGTGTAAACTCCTGTTTCATAGCTTCAAAAACCCTGAAGTCCAGTATTAATATAGTTCTACAAAAATAGAGGGAATTTCCCAACTTTCCCCTATCCTGAACTCCCATTCAAACATGTGCTTTCTTTGATTAACTGCAATTCCAAACAGATTTTGTAAATCATACAAATTGTCATACTGGATCACTTTGGTAGCCTGCTCTGAAGAGGAACCACTTTTAAATGCTTTTACTAACAGGCATAACCAGTTTTGTCCCATTCCTGTCATGTTACCTGCTGTGCTTGAATAGATAAGCTCTGCTCTGGGGAAATAGGAGACCAGATGAAGAACAGAGAATTCCTATCTGGATTAGCTCAAAATGGGTCAGTGGGAACAGAGTGGAGTCATCCATCCCTGAATGCACTTCCTTGGAGATTTCTGCCTTTTTGCAGTGGCTTGACACAAAGTTTTAACAACCAGACACTCAAGAGGGGTGATATTTGAAAAGACTTTTGTGTCCTGCTGCAAGTCACCAGAGGGAGGTGAAGGAGCCAAAACCTTAATTAAATGTTATTGCACAAACCTCAGTAAATGTGGGTTTGGAGGTTGCCCTCTTCCCCAGAGAAGCTGCCTGCTCTTTTAGCTGGGCCAGCCTGACTGCTTGTAGCTAGTTTCCAACTCAGGTCTCTGAAATGTTTGCCAGAAGTTGACCATCTACCAAAAAACCTGTACAGCTAGTTCCTTCAGCACAGGATTGTAAAACCAGCCCAGAGGAGGGTCACAGAGCACTTCCAGAGTGGTGGCTGCTGGAGAAGCAGCTCTTTGCAGCCTGCTCCAGAGTGAGCTCAGTCACCAGCCACTGGAAAGAGCAGCTGGACTGCAAAACCACAGAACACTCTGGTCATGTGCTCCTCTGTTTGAAGCTTGGCTGTCCCATGGTCCATGGAATGCCATCACCTGGCCAGATGCTTTACTTCTTTTGGAAAGCCTCAATCTACACTTACTTATCCTTTAATATTCAACTGAGAGGATGAAGCTCTCCTGAACTTGCTGGGAGATCTATCAAGAAAACAAAGCCAGAAACCTCACTCCCCAGATGAAGTCAGAGCACTCACAGAGCTGTTACACTGGGAGCTCCAATAAAGAAACCAGCAACATCCACACCTACTGCTCAGTCCTGTTGCTGTTAATCCATGCAGGGCAAGAAACCTGCAGCACACAACCACAGAACAGTGGTATCCTTACCATCAGTAGCTGGTGTAAGGTTTTCCACCCCTCTAAAAATCACCACTTACTTGAACATCTTTACTTTGACACTCCAAGATGTGCCTGTCACCTGGAAAGCAAGTTTTGCAAGCCACTGCACTGATTATAACCATAGAGTGTACTGCCCCTTACCCTCATTTCCACCACATGAAATTTCTGGTTTGTAATTACTTGAATCATTGTTCTACTAAAAAGGGCAGAATCAAAAGACTCCTGTATCCTCCATATATCAAGCAGCTTGAGGTGTGACATTCACATATATATGAAAACATACTAATTTGCTGTAATTCAATTTGATCTCCTTGAACAGAGGCCATTATCCACACCTATTTTGTTTCTTTTCTTCTATGAGTAAATTCTCACAAATATAAATATTTTGGTGACTGGAGGCATCTGGAGAGCTTTTGGAATCTACACAACAAGATTTAATAAGCAGGTAGCTCTCTAACAGTTTTTTGGTCCAAATGAAGAAAAAACCCCTAGGTTTCAGAACCAATATCACATTACAATCAAGGGCAGAAAAGTGACTTTTTTTTTAAAAAAAGTGAGTATTAAGCCTCAAAGATACACACAGACATTACTGGCTGATATTCTCAGCTAGCTGGTATCTCCAAAGAGGGCAGAAAATGTGTTTTCCAAACCTCAACTACAGGTTGAAGGAGAGTTAAGGGAAGGCAGGTGGACTCCAGATCAGGTTGTGAGAATGAGGGCTCATCAGACTGTACTCAGTTCTAAGCAAAAAACAGGCCTGAGTGAAAGTTTAACTTCTCTTAAGAGTCCTTTGACCACAAATTATTCCAGGTTCAAGCTTGTTATCAACATTGTTCTTGGCATTCCTCAGCCTGCCAGCAGCTCTTGTAAACTCTCATCACAAGAGCACGTTCTAAGAGCTAGCCAAGCTTACATAAACTCCTTGTTCCCTATTTTTTCAATTTGCTTTACTTTTAATCTTCTTATACCACAGGAATTTTTTCAAAATCCCCAGAATTCAAATCCAATAAAACACAGCTGTAGACTTACTTGTTAAAACCACACCAGACACCTCACCCAGCAACTTCAATGAACCTATTACCACATATAAACCTAATTATATTTTTATCAGCAGCAGTCTTCATCCCTTCACTGCCTTGATGTAACAAGGTGTGTGTCTGCTGGTTTAATACACTTTATGCACTAATAAGACACAGATGTATACATACAGCAATGTTAAATGTAATATATTATATATGTAAATATGTTCAGGAGTTAAATATATTTGCATACATTATCTTGATACATAAGGTGCTCTAATGCATTATGTGTATGCACACATGTATATACATGGACATTTGACAAATATAATTTTTATTCATTAAACCCAAACACAATTTTTTCAACTTCTGGTTATTGCATACCTTTTTAGGAAGGTGTCAAAATGACATCATTCAGAGTATCCAGGACTAAGGATGTCAATTAAGCCTAGAGAATTACAACCCAGAGTGGATGGAGCAGGCTACCCAGAGAGGTGGCCCATGGTCTGTCCTCAGAGCTCCATTTCCCAGACTCAATTGCAGAAAGCCCCATGTAGCCTAGTCTGACCCCAAAGCTGATCCTGCTCAGCCCAAAGGCCTCCTTCAGGTGATGCTATCTACAGATTTCTTGACCAAGCCTCCACACCCAACAGCTTGTGTTAATTGTTTTACTGAGTCACTAAAAATAATTATTCTACTCAGAGAAACAGCTGTCACTTCCTCAAGCAACGAGATGAAGTTACTGTGCTCTTTGGCAATTTTGTTAAGCTTTGTACTGGAAAAGACCTACTAATTAAAAGAAATTGTCATACCTTTTCTTCTCACAATTTATAAATCAAACTGTTTATTATCCTTCACAGTTTATTAAACATGTGCAAAGAGCAAGTAATGAAGTGTCAAAGGAGATCTATGCTTCTTGTGAGTTTGCCCTGTAATTCAGCACTGATCAATTAAAAATGGGTAAGGGAGATGGTTTATGTCTGTCACACAAACAGCTCATGGGAAAAAAATTAAAATTTAAAAACATGAAGCTCTTGTCAGTTTCCTCAGGTTTTTATACATGTTTTGTGAAGAAGCACAGCAGTTGATCATGTTTTTTCCACAGAAAAGGCCTCTGGAAGATCATGAAAGTCTCAAAATTGTCTGTTGTTCACTAATCAAACAAAAGACAAATGAGAAAGCATTTTTTTGACTCGCTCATTTGTCCACCTGACTGCTAAGGATCCTGATGATCCCAGAGAGCCTGTCCCATGTACCCACTCAGCACCCACCCCATGGCAGCATCTTAAATAAAAGTGCAAAAGGGATCCTGCAACAAATGCAAACCTTTGTCAGGGAAATTTGGGAATGGAATCAACAGAAATTCCTATTTGAAATTCCTATCCAGACTGAAAGTCTGGAACAGAAGCAAAGTAAAAGCCCTGCTCCCCCTCCCACATTTAAATGTAATTTCGTGAAAGACCTACTAGGAAACTAAGCAATGAAGAAACAAATATTTGGGGCCTTTTACTAAAAAACAAAGAAAGACACTAAAATAACAAAAATAAGAACCCATAAAGCATTACATTACTCAGTTTAAAGAAAAATACTGTCAAGCAACATTCTTTTTGTCCTTTTTTTCTGAGGGCCAGCTTATGAGATACCAATACCTTAACAATTTCATTTCAGTCAGCTGGTAAAGGAGCCTTGCTTAAACAGGCAGCTAGAGCAGGGAGCAGAATAGCCATGGCAGAAACCTAAGAGTGCTAATGAGAGGAAATGATTTATAAACCAGGATCATTCACACAAATTTACAAGGATAGTTACTGCCTGTTGCATTTATCTACAACAACCAGAAAATTACTGAAAAAGATTAAATGCAAAAATAGCTACTGCAAAATATGCCAGTTTCACAAACCATGACAACTCACAGCCAATGGATTCCCTAACCACAGTGAGAATGATTCACATTAAAGTCAGAAGTAATATGCTAAGCAACCATGGCATCACCAGGCCATCACTACAGAGTATATTCTTTAAAGATGCTAAATCACTATTAATCTACCTGTATTTAGAAAGGAATTCTTCATGTGAAAAATAGAGAGAATCTGTTTTGTTCCTTATACTATTTCCCAAAGAAATCAAAGTACAGATTCTTTGCTGCTTTCCAGAGAGTATTTGTTAAAATGGCAGGAAAAACATTTCATTTCAGAAAATAGATCTACAGAAAATCTAATTCAAACACAAAAATTTCACCCTTTAGCATAAAAAGATAGTTCAAGTGTAGAACATGCACACACACAATTTCTATTATGAAATATTTTAGTGTTATAAAAACAAGTGGCTTGCTCAAAACATCAACCTTACAGAATCGAGACTGACAAATGCCTTATCACAAGCCCACCAGATGTTAAAACCTACTCCACCACCAAACATAAAGAAAAGGGATAAATGCCAAAGCTCAAACATTCACATGGAAGGACAGAAGACAGAAAGCTTCTGCAGAACCATCAGTGTCCATTTCAGTAAATGTTTCCAGGCAGAACACGTCTCTCAAAATTCTGGCCATCACTAAGCAGACACCACTGCAGAGGTCTCTGAGCATGGATGTTCAGTCCTGGTGCACAATCCAAGCCTCCCTTCTTCCAGCACCTTTGCAGTGGCAACACCTACACACCTATCTGTAAGGCCAGGGCTACAAGGACCCAACAGAAAAGCCCACCCTTCTGTGGTCTATCCTGAAGCATGATCTCAATCATAAAATCGCATTTTTTACTTAAGCTACGTACACACCCAAGGCAGACTTTTCCTTTTATTACATTCAGACAGCAAATGGTTGCAAGAAGCTGCTAAAATGAGCCCTATAACTGCAAGCTTTAAACGTCTGAGCATCTGTAGAACTGCTCAGCTTGATACATCCTGCTCAGTGTTGGCAAGATCACGCCTCAAAGCAAGAGCCTTGGCTGCAGGGACGGAGGGCTGGTAGGAAACTGTCTGTCTCCTCATTCCTGGCGTACTGAGGTCCCTCTCGGGAATGGCACCTGAGTCACAGACCTGCATCCCCATGCCCTGGGGTGGGGGAGGCGGGGCGGGAATCAGCCTAAATACTGCCATCCACCTCTCCTCCAGCCAGACCCTGCCTCCCGCGGGGAGAAGGGGGAACTGACACGGGAGGACGGCAGCTCAAGTCTTCAGGCCGAAGTATGGCAAGCAGGGAGCGAAGGAGACCAGGACGTGACTCACCCCTCCCACACCTTCTTTTTTGAGATCTGGCGGGGGGGAAGAACCGACATCCAGCAGTGCCAGCTCCTCCTCCGGAGTCAAGCTCGCTGGCAGTCCGCCCCGAAGAGACCGCGGTGCGCACACACCCCCGGACGGGAGGGCGCACGGGGACCCCCGGCCCCCGCCCCAGCCAGACGAAGGGACCCGGCGGAGGTGCCGCCCGGCCGGGGCGGGCGGAGCCGCCCCGGGGAGGGAAATAAAGAGGGCGGGCAGGGGCGGCGGCGGAGGGGTGCGGGCTACCGGCGCCTCCTCTCTGCTGCACTGCAGAGGCGCCATCTTCTTGCTCCTCCGCGCAGCCGGCCTGCGGAGGGGGGGGCTCGGCCGGCCCCGACCACCGCCCCCCGGGCACCGCCTTCCCGCGGGGCCACTGCGCCAGCCGGCGGGGAGATCTGGCCGCCGCCCCGCGCTCCTGCACCACCCCCGCCCGC
>VZRX01003606.1:1754-44825 GCA_013398075.1 Notiomystis cincta
GAGAGGCGGCAGCGAGAGGGCGTCGCTGTTCCCGCCGTCCCGGAGGCGAGTGGAGGGGCGATGTAGGGAGCTGCTGGGCCAGAGCCAAGGAAGGCCGTGCGGAGCGTGTGCGGGGCCGGCCCGGGATGGGCGGAGGGAACGTCCCTGCAGGAGAGGAGCGGGGCAGGAGGCCGCTGTGCCGGCGGGACGAGACGCCCCCGGCAGCGGGCAGCGTTGTGGCGCCGGCGGCGGGAGGAAATGGGAGGGCTTTGTGGTGTCTCCGCTCGAGTAGCGCCGGGAGCCGCCGTCCTGCGTTATCCGCGGCTTCGGGTGCTGCCTGCAAATCCCTGATCCTTAACGATCGGGCTCGTCTCGGTCTCTTTGCTGAAGAGTGTTTTTAAGGGAGGAGCTACAAAGACAATAACCAGTAATTAAAAATTTGTTTTAAATCAGTTTAGGAAGGTGCAGTCATACAATTGATTTTTTTTCTTTTTTTGGAGGTTGGTGCTGCTAAAAGTTTCTGTGTGTACTGAAATAAAGCAGTAGGCATATATGTGTGGAATAAACTTCCTTATGAGCGAATCTTCACAAGTATATTCCTGTATAATCTAATCTCCCGGGGTGTATTTCCTGATCAGCAGTGTTCATGCACTTTTTTCTCTTAGATGAATAACTTGGTTTCATTTCAGCCTCTTTAGGCAGCAGGGAGGAGCTGCTGGAGTTTGAACAGCAGTAAGTTTCTCTTTGGAAATACTCTGACACTTTAAGCTTTTTAAGCTCATTTTCATGCCCCGATACCCTTTGTGTCTCTTTCAGAGAGGTGCCAGAGCAAACAGATTCTGTAGCCGCTTGCATTTCTGTTATTTTTTTAAGTTCTGTAACAAAATAACCTTGCCAGCAGCCTGAAGTGGCCCTCGGCTCTTGTAGGCTCAGCTGGTGCTGCACGGTGTATCCTCCTCAGTGTGGGCACGTTCTGTGCAGTAATAAAGTGCTAGTTACAGTTTGATTTTCTATTCAGGTGCCTGTAGGAGAACTTAAACTTGCTGGCAGGGAAGATGTGGATCCTTGTTTGGTAAACTAAAGGCATCCTGCAAATTAAATAGGAAAATGCATTCGAATTCTTTTTCTAGTTTACCTGCTGTTCTAAACATCAGATACTACTGATATTAGAGGCCAATGTATACTTCTCTCTAATCTATCATTATCTCTATTAAGTTACTAATAGCTAATTCACAATTTAACAGGTCTCTGTGTATATTGTGTGAAGTCCTATAATATATCAATGTAATGAAAACATGGCTGTTCTTGAAGGCTCTGATAAAAGAATCCCATGTGAATTTGAAGTGGCTCCTGCTCTTTTGAGGTGCTCTAGGACTGCAGGAATAGTGTAAACTCAGCTGGGTGTAGTAGTTCTGCATAACCTTTGGTGTACATAGCAAGTGAGCACAGAATTCCAGCATGACAGATGGGAAATCAGTGCCCAACAGGTTCTAACACATGTAACTTATCTGCTGTTTTCTCATAAGCATCAAAATCCTGATGGAAGAGCATCAGGATATGACTGGTGGGATGAGATGGGATTTTGTTACACCTGGGATGTTCAGTGATGCACTGACTAAAAGCTGAATCATAATATTAGGGGATGCAGAGATCACTTTATTCCTGGTGAAGAATGTGGTGCTGAGATAAATGACAAAAGGCAGACTGTAAGCTTTTTAGAAAGTGTTGTGGAGCCCAGACTTTGAGAGGAAAACCTGTAGTCAAACATACTGAGGCCTGGTTGAAACCGAACATCTGTAGAGCTTCTCAGAGTTGAAAGAGAGGGAGTGTTTACCACTCCTGACTGCTGCTAGGCTGTTTGTTTAGGTGTGGCTTGAGGCGCTGGGCACCCTGCTGAGGTTCAGATTCCCCTGCTGGAGTGCTGCACCTCCGTGAAAATGGGCACTTGAGGCCTTTTGCTTCTGGCAGCTTGGACCCCATGTCTCACCCATCCAGCACTAAAAGACATCTCCTCATTTTTAGGCTTGAGTAAGCTTTTTGCTGAAGACGTCTCATACTTACTCCAGCCATGTCCTGGGTTGCTTGAATAAATTGGGTTTGAATTTGGTGTTGTGGTCTTGGAGGGTTGACACTGTCACCTGCTGAGCCCTGTGCTGCCCCAGAGAAGCTCTAATGTCAGAACCCAGGCAGGCTTTGTGTTTGTGCTGGGCAAAAGGCAAATCCTGAGCTTTGATCTCCAGTGAAAGGCTTTTAGAACATCCTTCATTTTGAACTTTTGGCAGATCTTCTTTTCTGGAGACATAACCAAACTTTGCAAAAGAGTAGCTTCAAAATGGGAGTTCAGTTGTTTTCTACCCAATATGGCCAAAGTCGTTAACTCAGCCCACCAAAGTTTAATTAAGGGGGTGTTGCTAGAAGCAAGCTTTCCTCTTCAGCTTACTGCTTTGGTTTTCTGAGAAGGAAATCAACTCATGTCTTTCAGATTCCCACAGTAAGATGACATAATTATTATCTAATTGTGTCTAAGCAAAAGTTTAGAGTGGGAAATGCAGATATTAATTCAGCACTCTGGTTTGCCTTGTTCAGATGTGTTTTCAATTATTGTTTTTCTTTTGTCCTACTTTGCAAATGAGAGAATCTTCTTCCAATCTTATTGTTTGGTTTCTGATGTCAGCCCTTCTTTTATTTCACTGTTTCAGTGTTGGAAAAAATGTACAGGGAAGTACAGAAACAGTTTCTTTCTGTGTTGCTATACCTGAGTTCCATAAGAAACTCGTTTGAAACTTATTTATTGACCATTCCTGTTCTTCAAATGGAAACTAAAATACCAAATATATAGTTATATATTTGATAACCAGTCTTAATATCAAATTGGAGAAGAATATTTAATTTTCTGACTTTACCATCAGTCTGGCTTGCACAATAGGACATGGATTTCCACACATGCACCCTGTGAAGTTCTGGTGCCCTGTGGTAGAAAGGAGGTTTGTCTGTAGCACAGAAAATCCTTTTGGGGATTGAGTGTGGTTGTAGAAGTGGCTCAGATGGAGCTGAGTAGAGGTTGCCTATGGAAGTCGTAGTTCCAGCCCTTGCTCTCCTTCTCCTTCCCATCTTGGCAAAGTGCTCTTTGCAGCTGTTCAGATCACCGTGTTGGTCTGGCTGAGGACTCAACTCCAGGGTGGGTTTCTAGGTGAACCAGCTCCCTGAGAGGTGACTGGCAGCTCAGGGAATGTCCTGACAATGTGTACAAGGTGGGAATGCACCTCTGGAACTCAATTCTGGTGTTCCTGTAGGACATAAACATTAAGATTTTCTCCTTTTTTGATACAAGTTAAATATATGGTATTTTAATAGCTGTTCCTCATGCTGTAGATAAGAAATAAGGACAAAGGCATAGAACTGACTCTATATGTGACGGGATTATTTAGAACAGCAACTCAGCTTTCTTGGAGTTCCTCATTAAAACTCAATCTTGTGATTAAAGTAATTCACAACTGTTACAGCTTTAGTTCTCCAGTGTGTTTTTGACTTGTTAATGAGACAAAGGCAGATGAGGAATATTGTCAAAAATGCTAAAATGCAAACCTGGGTGGACACTAATTAAAGATATGTGATTCAAGTAGATTTAGCAGCATGTTGATAGTGTTGGTGACAAATGATTCTTGCATGGAGCTGCTAAATAAGGCACAAATGACAGGCTCACCTAGGAAGAGTTAAGGAATCTTATTCAAGCTTAATGCATTATCTGATTCATTAGTAGTAAAATATTTATTCTTGAACAAAAAAAATACTGTCAAGTACCTTTGCTTGCCTGATGGATTTTTTGGCTGCATGCAACCAGCCAGAATAAAAGGAAGTGATAAAATTATTTGACCTTCTGGATTTTAGGAAGGACTCTGCAGCAGTCTAATTGGTCCCTGTCACATTGGCAAACCCTGCTTTGGTATAGCTTGTGTCCCACCGTGGGTTTAAATGCAGGGGGAGCCTCAGGGAAAGGGGACAGACACAAGCAAAGCCCAGTAGAAGGAAGGTGATAAAGGGAAGATGGACAGAGTAGTAAGTAGATATTTCAGGTAAAGGTCAGAGATTGCTTTTGTGGGACAAATGGTGTTGGAACCAGTGGTATCCCATAGTCTACAAGTCCAGGAGCTTTGATTCCAGGTTGTACCTTGCTCTCTGTACAGAAATTCCAAGTTGGCCTTTGAAGATTAGGCTCTGCAGAAAGTTCACACAGATGTGTTACATTAGTACAGTAAAGATTTTAGCTGGAATAATTCAGTTCCTCAACACCCTGTGCCAAGAGTTTAACTGGTACTGAGGGACAAGACAGGAAAAGATCACCCAGTTTACCTCTGTAATTCACAAGACAAAAGAAGCATCCAGACAGCCTGGAATTTTTTTCTTCCTCAGAAACCTTTGTTCAACCAAATTTATTTTGTGTTCAGTTCAAAGCATTCCAGTCCAGCTATCAAACAATTGTGGCCACAGCTCCAGACTTAGGGGAAGGTGTTTCTGTTCAGCTAAATGTTGCTGAGATAATTTGGATGATTGTGGAGTGGGTGTTGGTAATATACTGTTTAGTTAAAGGCATTGGCTCCAGCTTAATTTCCGGATAAGCTGACAAACCTGTGCCATGGAAGTATTTCTTCATTGCTATAAATTATTCTTAAAATCTATTCTGAGATTTTTTTTAGAGGTAATGTTTTTGAGTAGGGGGCATTACATTGCTTTCCTTAATGCATTGTGGGTTGAGAAGTTCATACATCACTTCATTAATGAGTTCACCTCGTAATGTATTCAGTTTCCCACTGAAGGACTGCATCAGGTAATACTGGAAAGGAGTTGACCAACAGTTCAGGTGGCAGGTGCAGGCAAAAGCACAGGAAAACTGACCAAAGCTGTGGGGAAATCAACTTGCAGCTGGACAAAGCAGCTGAGCAGTGCTGTGGGCTGCACTGTGGCTGTGCTGGGAGGCAGTTCCAGACGTGCTGTGCTTTTTCCAACAGGTCTCGTGGTGGTGGCCTTGGTTCCCGCAGAAATAAAGAGCTGCCAACAGAACCCCCTTTCACAGCATATGTGGGAAATCTGCCCTTCAACACTGTCCAAGGAGACATAGATGCCATCTTCAAGGATCTCAGCATAAGGAGTGTACGACTAGTCAGAGACAAGGAAACAGACAAATTTAAAGGTGAGTGTTCGGAGTTCTTTGGTGGTAGATGAAAAGTTAGTAGGAGAAAAAGTCACTTTAATAGGGAATTTCAGTCTAAAGCATAGTTGTTCTCTGCTTTTCTGTTGACTTATGAAGATTTTCTTACTCACTAGTATGTAAGTGTATCGTTTTAATGAGAGACACTGTTTCAACAGCTTGAGATACAGAGTAACCTGAGTGAGGAGTCAGTATTTGCCCTCACATAAAAGAACTGTCTCAAACCTTGTCTGATATGAATTCTACCATAGCTGACCCACTTAAGTCCCATGACCTTAAGCACTGAGTAATTCCTTTACTTCAGAAGACTCCTATTGCTTCAGCTCTGTCTTTTTTTAGTAGACAGGGAGAAAAAGCAAGTAGATAACCCATACAGGCAGTTGTTTTAGAGGATTCAAATTCAATTGCTATGGGAATTGTCTGGTGGAAATGGACTATGTTTTTAAGTTACTTTAAGGGGGTGGAAAAGGCTTACCTTGGGTAACAGCGAGCCTTTGTAAAGGAATAAATCCACTAAATGATGTGATGACACAAAATCACACTGCTGGCCACAAAAGTATTTCAATTTCTTGTTTAAAAACACTAGGAATGAAGTGTCAGTATTCAGCTGAATAACTGCCTGAAGGCAGGGATCAGATCTAATCTATAATAAGAACTCTGTGGAAAAGGAAATTCAGCTCTTGGCATTCACAGAGTGCCCAGAGCTTTGTTTCAGGATTTGCCCCATCATTAACAGGTGCAGGTAAATGTGTTCCTTGGGGATGATGATTGGTTTCTGAGCCATGTGCATCTTGCATGTGCACATCACAACTCCTATTTGAAAGAGAAGGGAGCTATTAGCAGGCATACAGGAAGAGTAGCCTCTTACAAAGGCTTTTAAAGTGCTGTTAACTTGAGATTTGTTTCTTGCAGGATTTTGTTACGTAGAGTTCGATGAGGTGGAGTCACTCAAGGAAGCTCTTACATACGATGGTGCAGTAAGTACCCTTGCAGTTAATTAGTGAAATCAAAGACAAGCATAATTCTCAAACTCTTTGGCAGCCCTTATGGTACATCCTGAACAGATGCTCCTGTTGATTTGATTTAACAGCTTTTGGGTGACCGATCACTGCGAGTGGACATAGCAGAAGGCAGGAAACAGGATAAAGGTGGCTTTGGCTTCAGAAAAGGCGGTGGGCCTGATGACAGAGGTGACTTTCCATTTTTCTAAGTAGCTTCTTAAATATGATGGTTGTAGTTATGGCTTCTGGTGCTGACTAATGCTACAATAAGGCATGCAAGTGAACATGAAGTTCATACTGAAAGGTGAAATGTTGTATGTATATATATATGTGTTTCTAACCAGTTGCTGCTCCTCAGGTGTCTGAAATTCAGCTGTGCTTGTGTCCAAAGGCTGGATGTGTTGTCACTCCTAACCCAGGAAGTGAGACCAATACCCCTAATAACGTGTTGTGTCTTGCAGAGGACAATCATAAGCCCAACAGTCTGATCTGCTACTATTTTATGATGATGTATGAAAAGTGAGTAAGCACACATGGACAAGTGCTTATTTTGGAGTATGTCTCTTGTTCCAGTGTAAAAACATTCTTGCCTGTAGTTGAAGGTTGGTTGAACCAGACTCACCAGAGGTTTCCATTGAATGTGTATTAGAGACCACTTATTCTTGGGTAACTTAAACTGACTGTTTGTTCCTGTGCAATGGAACTTGGTAATACCAAACTAAAAGGATTTTCCAGCAGCATAACTTTGGATACTGAAGGACTGAAACGTTGCTTTGGTATTCCCTTGCTCAGTCTTTCCCACAGCTTCAGACCTGAACGCAATTGTGGCTTTTTTCCTAGGAATGGGAGGAGGTTCCCGAGAATCCAGAGGAGGTGGATGGGAGTCCAGAGATGACTTCAATTCTGGTATCAGTATTAACACTTATACAGATAGGAAGCCTAAAAGGCACTGGAATGTTCTCATTTTCATTTGTCACAGTTACTGGTTTGATTGACTCTACTGTATGTGCAAACTTTGGACATACTGCAGCTCTAGTGGGATTCCTCATGGGGAATCTTCTGTTGCCTTGAAAATGTCTTGATAGAGAATTCAATGAAATGACCATAAATGACAGAATTCTTGTCCAGACTTAGCGTTTGTTTGACTGTTCTAAGCATTTCTCAAACATATAGCTAAGTAAATTTCTGAATAGTAGCAGAAACAGACAGCTCATGTAGGAAGGCTGATATTCTGTCAGAGCAGAGGCTTTCATCATCTCGAGGAGATGTGATGTCATTATATGTGTGTCCCTGAAGTAACTGTCTTCTCTAAAGTCAGATTAGTGTTCCAAAGCACTTGTAAATGCAAAATGTTCCTGAACTTTTAGACCTGTTTTGGTAATGCAGCTGCAGCAAGTGACTGAGCTTGCTGAGTGAAAGGTAATGACAGAGCCACTGGGTTTGCTCTTAACTTCCAGTCAGTTCCAGCTATTAGAATGCAGGATAGCATTAACACAATTGCTTTTGTCCTCTGAACTCATGGGTTTGGTCCATTTTCTGATGGGGAGATTTTGGCAAGTACAGCTCTGCGATGTCTGGTCTCTGTGTGAGTGGAATGAACGATGTAGGAGAAGCAAAGTGTGCCCTTGCCCCCAGCATGGATTGGAGCATGATGCTGGAGAGAGGAGCTTGCTGCAGTGCTGTGCTTAACCTGCCTTTGGAGCTAAGCATTCTGTGTCACAGCTTCATACCTTCTTTGGCAGCTTCTTCAAATGTGGATGCATTTCAGCCTGGTAAATGCTGGATGAGTGATTCATGAGCCAAAAGTTTAGCATTTCAGTCTTAGCTGCTACAGAAGCTTTTCTTCTCAGGTTGTACAGTCTTGCTCTAGATCAAGTCTTTAAAGATGGCTTGTTTGGCACTGAAGTAAGTAAGGGACAGCTCTGCCAAATACTGAAGTGGAAAGGAAAATCTCAGTTGGGAACCAAACAACTTTCTCTTCCAGGCAGCTTGTGAAAATCTGAATGTATTCCCTTTCTGTATGCTGCCAGCCTGAAGTATCCTCCTCCCACTGAAATGCAGGCAGTGGGGGCTTGGAGAGGTGTGCTCAAGGGTAGTCACTGGTACAGACTGGAACTCTGGTCAGTGACAGATAGTTCTTGATTTACTTTCTTTTGTGATACATAAACTGAACAAATGCAGTCAGTTTAAAGTCTGATTTGGTTTTTTTCCTCAGCCTTTTATTTAGTCTACTAAATGCCTGGTCAGTTTATAGTATATCTAAACAGCCCTGGGGTTTTACTCTGTTTTTTAAGTGTATTTCACTTCTCCCTTGCTATTTTCCATTTGCTCTGCTCCTGCAGATTTCCTGCTAAGGCTGTAGACAGTGTGATGATCTGGCTGTGGAAGTACTCTGAGTACTTGTAGTGTTGTCTCTCAAGTCAGCTAATGGTGTTAACAAACTGAAGTTGCAGCCAAGGTTCACATTTCAAACTCACTTGACCCACTCTCCAACACTCCAATAAGTCTCTAAGTGGATAAAGCATTTTCTGAACTTGGCATAGTGTACTTGGTTTCAAATGGAACCTGAACAACTCCTCCAGAAGGTGCTAGAGCTCTGTGAAACAATCTGTCTGCAGATAAAGGCTCTCAGTGCATCACCTTGGACTGACAGCAGTGACTAGCAGGTCATCCAGATAAGTCTAGATTAAAAACATTGCAAAAGATGCTCTTTAAATTCACTGTCTTCCATCTTCAGGATTCAAAGATGATGACTTCTTGGGAGGCCGGGGTAGAGGGACCCGCCCTGGAGACCGGCGACCACCGGGTGCCTCCATGGGCAGTGGTGGCACCGGTCGCTTCAGAGATGGGCCTCCCCTTCGTGGGTCTTCCATGGACTTCAGGGAGCCAACAGAAGGTAAACCCCTCCCGCTGTGATTCGGTCTTCCTCCCCAGGGGAGACTCCTGCTGTCATTGTCAGGGTAAAGCTCCTGCCCTTGACGGGCAGATCTTACAAGTGGAATGTTTTTCCTTTCAGAGGAAAGAGCACAGCGACCCCGACTCCAGCTCAAACCTCGAACAGTTGATACTCCCCTCAATCAAGTAGCCAATCCAAACTCTGCGATTTTCGGAGGAGCCAAGCCCCGGGAGGAAGTAGTAAAAGAACACGACTGAGTTTGGGGTTGAGAGGGAATGGGGAGGCGGGAGAAAAAGCAAGACAGTACAGAGTGACTAGCTCTGCTGGAATGTCAACCCTGCAGTTTACCATTCCTGCCATCTGGTATTTGTCCTCTTTGAAACCGAAAACACAGAGCTTGTGAATGCATGTCAGCTGTTAACAAGTGGTTTTTAGTACGTTCTTGGCTTTGCTGTATCTAGTGCCTGCTTTGTGCTGAGTTTCCCTCTTCTGTTTCCTTCCAAGCAGCACAGTTGCCAGTAGATAAGGCAGTGTGGCTGCTTCCACAAGTGTGGAGGTCTCTGGACAAAGGTGCTGCTTCACTTCTTCCTTTCTGGGTTTGTTTTTCTTTAGAAGCACAGGTTAGACTTAGTTATTTCCCTGTATTGTTTCCTTTTACTTCCTCAGTGTTCCTCTTCTGACTTGCATGTCTCGTTCTGTATTGCTGTGGCTCTGAAGAGGAAAACTGAAGAGTCCAGATGAGTTGAACAGAAATTTACAGTTCTAACCAAGTAGTGAAATACCATTTATGACAATTGGTGATAGTCACTGTTCTCAGCAGAGCCCCTTATTAAGCTAAGGGGGGCAGCTGCCCTTTCACATGGGTTGCCAGGAAGGATCAATTCAATGGATGCCTTGCCTGACAAGCCTGGTGAATGGCACGTGGAATCAGTATGGATAAAGCCTCTGCCAGCAGCCTCTTCCTGCTGGTTCTTGACTTCCAAATGGTATGATGCTACTGCACCTCTGAGCTCAAGGTTAGTGCTGCAAAGCCATGCCTGTTTGAGCACAACTGCTCACTGGCTCTTTCTGCTTACTTTTTTGGGTTTTACATGTTTGGTAAATTTTTAAATGAAGTTTCTACAAATAAAATTGACTTTTTTATTTTTGTTGAAGGAGTGTATACTTTGCCATGCAGTATTTGATCGTCACTATCCCCTGTATTTCTTTGCCCCATGGGGTACAGTTTTAGGACCTCAGCTTTCAGAATACCTTGAAAATGGGCAGATTAGAAATCTTTCTGCTATAGATTCTCATGTAGAAGTTTGGGTAAAAAGCACCTCTTGTTGCTGCACCTCTCTTCACTTGAAATGTTTCTTGTCAGTGTTGTGTGGGAAGAGGGAGGGGAGGCTGAAGCAAAAGGAGAAATCATTAATGTTTAAAACCAAAACTTGGTTCTACCACACTGAAGTTTGGACATGTCCAGTGTATGGGAAAAGCTTGGGCCCATATTGCCAGTGCTGAGAGCCTTCAGATAAACCAGCCAGCACCCCAGAGTACTTACAAGAGGAGCTTGGAAGCATGGCTGCCCCACTACCAGCACCACTGCTAGTGATGAATTTCTTCCCTAAGGTTCCCATTGTAAGTCAGAGTCCCAGCAATTTACAGAACTACTCTTTCCTTCTTTCTGCCTTTCACTTAATCTGCTTCTGAGATAAGAACCATTTGTCTAACACTAATACTTAATTTAAGACAGACATGCATTTGTGTGGTTGTATTCCAAACCAATAATTGATCTATTTACATCTTCAATGTGGAAAAGATTTTAAGAACAAATTCCCTTATAAAAACTCACTTCTAGTCAAGACAGTTGACTTTTAAATGTAAAAACAAAGGAGAGAAAAAAAAAAAGAATTCCAAACACTTAGCACATTCTGCTTCATAACAAAATAAATTTATGGATATGGTATTTTGTGAATGATCTTTTAAATAAAAGAAAACATTAAGTAATATTTAACATTGGTCTTTATTTGAGTCTACTCTACCATGTTTTCCCCCCCTCAGTTTTCAAATATTGTGTTAATTTTTCCTAGAGCCATTCTGATACAAAATAAGGGGGGAAGAGGAAAAGATAAAGGGGAGGAATCTAATTTAAAGAGTGCTGGAACAGTGAAGTAAAAATTGTTTATGGGTGGAAATGAGCCCAGCTTCCTTGTCCTGTGACTTCAGTGGCACTTGAGTGCATTGCTAAGGCTGCCAGGTGGGATTTGGAATTTGTGCAGCTTGCAGGTCTGGCAGCTGATCAGGCTGTGCTCTTCCTGATGGGTGCTGCTGCCCTGTGCCCAGCACTGGGCAGGATGTGTCCTTCCAGTGTGAGTACTGAGCAGTCTCCTGTGGGCTTTGTGCTGAGACAGTAAATGGATCAACTACTGCTGTTCTGTCCACTGCTCCAAACTTTTCCAGCTGAGCTGTTTCCCACTAGGCATAATTGTTAAGGAGGCTGCTGCCCTGTGTCTGTGCTGCCCTTTGAAGTTTGTGCAGGGTAAGTTGAAAGAGGTAGAGCCATGTTCTTATTGAGGAAGTGAGCTCTGACCTCCCTGCTGGTCTTACTGCTCTCCATAGCCTGAGGGGATGGGAAGTGCTCCTGCTTCAGCTACTCAGTCCACTCTCTCTTTAGACCTGCTCTTAGCACAGCTTGGGCAGAGTCCCAGTCCTGCCCTGGAGCCAGCACCTGGCTGTCCTGCCTGCCAGCATGAGGAGGGTGGGAGAGCAGGGCTGCTTGAGAGCTGGTCCCTGCAGCTCTTGCCACAGCTTATGCACAGCTGTTGTGTCAAACTGGTGCTGCTGGAAGCAGGGATTTCATCACTGCATGGAGAAAAGGAACCCTGATGAGTGAGAGAGGTGACAAATGGGTTATCTTAGTTCTGGATGTCTTTTTCTGTATGCTAATACTGCTTTGCTCAAGGGTTTCCCACTGGTGAATGCAGCCTGATGCCAAAACCTTTGTTTGTTTGTTTGTTTGTTTTTAGTGATTTTTCATATGCAAACATTCATGCATTGCCTGCTTTCTTTGGAGCATTCCACACTGTGCTTCCCACGTGGCTCAGGGTCAGACTCCTCCTATCCTTTCTTTCCCTCCTTCAAAAATTTAGTGGATGAATATTTTCCTATACAGAAGGTTATCAAACCAGCTTTTGTCAACAATTGACACAACTACATTTAATATATGGATGTGGCATTTAAGTTTTGTAGGAGGAAGCAAGATTATTTTCTTCCCATCCCACCAGGAAAGCAGTTGAGGTTTAACCTGTGATGCTTAACTTTACCTGCAGCTTAAAGCTAAGCCTGGCATGGCAAAGCCCAGACTGAGGAGGTACCAGCAGTGTAGGAAATACTCACTTTGTGGCTATTCATGCTCTCACTGAGTTACTTGTGGTAGCTGTGCAGTGCTTTCTTCCAGCTTAAACTTAGAAAAATCAACAAAACTGATGGCAGGAAGGCACCAGGCAGGTTTTGGAACTGAAACCGAGTCTGGTTTGCTACTGTAGGAAGTGCTTTGCTCTGTTACTCCAGTTTGGTTGCAGGTGGGGAAGGTGGGAGTCTGGAAGAGCTGCTGGACACTGCAGCAGTGAACAACAGCATTTAATGTGCTGCAAAACTGCTGTCAACCACCAAAAAACAATCTCCACTGAACTCCTGAGTCCAGGAATGCCCTTGGGAGAGCTCATCCCAGTCCTCAGGGCAGCACCCAGTGCTGGCACAGGTGTGCTGCCCACTTACTGGGTTGGGCAAGTCTGGAGCAACTTCTGAGGGGGCTCTTTGTTCCTGTGGCCGTCAGGGTTATTCTGATGGCTGAAGAAAGAGGTGGAGGAATGTTCACACACTCAAATAATGGGCTGGTGATGGCAGAGGCACATTAAACTCATGCCCTGGAGTGTGGCTTACTGGCCTTCCTAAAGCAGCAACAACTTGTTCACCTGCTGAGATGTGCTGCCACTACTCAGTCTCCTGTGCTGACTATGAATTTCTGCAGTTCTGCAGGTGTCCCAGGGCTGCTGATAATTGTGGCCAAGTTTGCTGTCCCAGGGCACTTCTGGCTGATACTGATATTCTTAATGTATGAATACTGTTATAGTTTCAATCCTGACTTTAGTACATAGTCTAGTAGGAGCATTTGCTACCTGTAGTACTGGCTGCTGACCTGTCTTCAGAAAAGATGATAAAATTGTGAGAATTTTAGAGCAAATCCTGTAATATTGCAACCCTTCCCCTTTGTAGGAGAGATTTAATACTAAAGCCAGCAAATTTTGGGAATGCATGTGCAATCTCTTCACACAGACTGCTGGTGTGTTGCAGCTTGCAGAGCAGCCCTTGTCCTGCTGCCTGCTTTGGAGAAATCTGCTTGGAGCGACTTTGCTGGAAACCCCTGCTCCCCTGGGTGTGTTTTGGACACGGGCTCTGTGTGTCAGGGTGGCTCCAAGGTGTATCACAGGTTTTCTGTACCAACCCCATCCCCTCTCTGCACAGAGGCCGTCTCGTGGTTATTTGCACTCACAGCAAGAGCATAGGCAAGGAGCTGTTAACACTGAGCATCTTGAAATCTGTAAAGTTTGTTTTACATTCTGATGGTTTCTGTGTTTCACTACCAGTGGAGTGCAAAGGCTCTGAAGGAAAGGGACCTCTTGCCTATTCCAGCATATTCTAGTGTAGAATCAGTTACCTTTGTACTTCTCAAGGGCTTCCCTGGGATGGATTCTCGGGGTGCAATTTAGTTGATGTTGCTTGTCTTAAATTTTTAGAAATGGGAGTTGCTGTGACTGAAAAGGAATTTGATTTCCAGCTGAGAGTGGAATTTTCTCATCTGAGAGTTGACTCCCTCCTCTTAAATGCCACTTATCCACTGCAGGAACGAAGTGTATTAAAAGTGGCAGAGAGACATCTTTTATTTGGTGCATACATTTTATTTATATAATCTGTAATTTATTCTGTTGTTCGTGATAGCACTTGCTGTAGCAGTATTAAACCAAACTGAATAGAAGCATTTAGGATGGTGTAATCATATTTTTGACCCTGCTTGCTGAAAGGCTTTAATCCTTCAGTGCCAGACACTGGGCTCTCAAGTCTGATGCACATCAGTAATAGCAATACCTTGATGACATTGTGTATACAGCCCCTCTCCTGTGCTTTAGGGCCTGCAGGGAAGCTCTGCTGCTCTGTGTGTGCTCACAGGAGCCTGGGATGGACACGAGGCAGGAGCCTTTGGGTTCTGCTGGCAGGTGGTGTCTCGGTGTGCTCAGGGCGTGATTAGGTCTGAGATCGTGTTCCTCATCTTGCTGTACCTGTTTGACAAAATCCAAACCATTTTCTGGTTTCCTTCTCCATCGTGGCAGCGACTGTTCCATGACATCACCTGCTCCAGAGCAGGCTCAGTGTGACATCAGCTTCCCTCATTTCTGTACCCTCTGCAGCAAAGTGTATCCAAGGGCTTCGAGGACTTCCAGCGCTGCTCCAGGAACAACCCCTTACCTGTGTGCTCACCAATTCCTGTGTAAAGCTCTAGAGTATCCCAGGGTTGATGTTTTTGGGATGTTATTGCTGGGAATGCTGCCACCACCTTTCTGCCCAGTAGGTTTCAGCCAGGTTAGTGTTCCCTGTGGTCAGGATTTGCTTCCTACCACAAGATTGTTTTGTTCATGTCACCGTGCTCCCGAGATCTGCCTCTTTCTTTTAAATAAACCAAAAACTCACAAAGTACCTCTATAAACCCCTGCAAAATCTGTACTGTAACGAATCTGTATAATTTGTATTGCTGTATAAAAATTCAAATAAAAGCATTCAAACCTTCTAGGTTTTTGTCTTCAAATTTAAGAATTATTGTGTCTACAAGGATGAACTCAGCAGGATAAGGACGGGAAGCTTTGTGGTCCCAGGGATATTTGGGATTAGTCTTTGTAAAGCTTACTTGGCCGAAGTTTTGTGAAGCACCCAGGGATCCTGGCTGTGAGATGACTTTCCACTGGGTGGTAGCAGCATTTATTTTCCTTCAGCAGGAACAGAGCCATTTTCAGTTTCAGCTGAGAGAGACAACGTGCAGCTGGGGCAGGGGAGGAGGCAGCACTTCCCCTTTGCCTGGGGAAAGGCTCATTGCACTCCAGCAGAGGGAAAAGCTCTTTCTGGGTGTGTATAAAACTAACCAGCATGACTTCAGCACTTCAGAAAATTTCCTCCAAGATGTGGCTTGTGTTGGAGCTGCTGTGAAAATGTTGCTAAACGAATGGAATGTGTTGTAATCCCAGTTAGTGGTTGGGATGAGACTTGTGCTCATCCCAAAGCAAGAGGGGCTCGATGCTGGTGCACAGCAGTGCTTGACTCGCAAAGCTGGTGAGCTTGGAGCCTGTTGGAGCTTCAAACCTTCCAGCACTGGGTGTTCTTGTGCAGAAGGTGAGGTTTAGGTGATGCCCTGTTTTCCAGTCCTTGTTTCACTGCTGATTTTTGATCACTGTTAGGCACAACACCTGATTCAACCCAAGTCAGCTGGTCTTTGAGCAGCCCCACCTTCATCTGAAGAATGTAATCAGCCCTCAGTGCACTTGGCTTCCCAGGGCCCAGGTAAGCTGGGCAGGGTAGAAGATGGGTTCTAATGAGTTCTCTGGACCCAAGAGATCTCTCTGCAGCTTGCCAGCTTTGTATCAAAAGGTGAAAAAAAAGGTGGGTTAGGTTAACTGAAGGAGTAGGAACTGTTAGAGGGGGAGAACAAACCCAAGCTGAAATGGATGAGCTTTGAAAATAACATGAATGGTGAAATTACAATGTGGTGTTTCTATAACTTCTTGTAGTAGATAAAAACGTGCTGCTCCTGTGTCTTTGACCTTTTGTCAAATCAGAAATGGTTTCTAGCAGCAGATGCCTCTCGATGAGGCAGAAGGGTCACAGGAGAGAGAGGACACACAAGGGTAGAGCCTGGGTTCCCAAGCTGGGTTTGGTGCCTGAGAGATCATTTTGTGTGTGTTGGAGCAGGTTTGGTGTGGCCTCAAGAAGAGCAGGACCTGTGGCTGTGCTGGAAAGTGCTCAGAGTGAGGACTCGTCCTAAACCTCTCTATCCAGCCCTCCTTAGGAGAAAGGTGAAGAAGGGAGGTCGGATGCACACAGAGCCATGTGCTGCTGCAGTAATTACCCACTAATCAAGGTTGGCCTCTCCAGAGGACTGACACCTTTGAAGGAGCTGTTGTGTCAGCCTGGGGCTGCTCTGCTGCCGTGCTCCTTGGGCTCCTGCCTGCTCTGAGAGGCTCAGTGTCCATCAGGGGACACTCTGGGGACAAACACGAGGTGCAGCCCAAGGGAAATGTCCACACCACAGCACTGAGTCATCCCTGAAGCTGTGAGACCCACCAGAGAACCTGTAAACAGATCCATGGCACCTTTCTAGCAGTGGCTGTTCCTGATGGAATTGATTTTGGGTACAAAAGATGAGCTTTAAATGTCTCCAGAATATTTTGAGTATCAGTTCTGCTATAAAGAACTCTTTTGCCAAACTTCTGTTGTCAGCTTATGTTTGAACATGTAAAAACCCTGCTAGAAAGCTGTTAATAAACTATTTAATCTCTAAGACCTCTGCTAGAAATGCCAATTTTGTAAAAACTCTTTCGGCAGTAAAAAATAATTTTACATTTTGCAATGTCCTTTACACAGAGATCCCCCAGAAACCATATGAGCAATTAAAAGCTGAGTCTGCATCTTTTTATCTTTAATTCAGATTATACTGATTTCAAGATAGGCTTCAACACCCAGATTTTGTCTGGGAATGGCTCTGGAAGGTGTATTATTTTTGCAGCTCAGGTTAGAATTGGAAGAGAGAAAGTCTATTTGCACACAGTGGATAATTATCTTATTGAAGTAACATTTATTCTGAAAGCTCGATATTCTGAAAGCAGATTTCATCCCAGAGTTGCAAAAATTGTAACTTTTGGCTCCTTAATCATTTTTGTGATGAAGAGTCACCCTCTCACTCAGAGAGCTGGGTGTAGGTGGCTGGTGGTGGCAGCTTCAGAGTGCCCCAATTTAACTATAACGAAATTTCCCTTTCCTGAATAATTTACATGTAAGAGAGGCTTCGTGGAGCCTCAGTGAGAGCAGCATGAAATGTTTTGTTTCTGGTTGTAGCTCGTGCCCCCTGTGACTCTTGCACTGTTGCTGCACAGCTACACATTGACGAGTTTGTGCAGGAGCAGGACGCTTTTCCATGGACTAGGACAGGGCTTTAAACCAGTACATAAATTCTCCATTATTCATGAGCCCTCCTTATTCCATTCAAGCACCAAAACACTGGAGGAATTACTTTTTTTAAGAGTGCAGTGAAACTGTGCCTGCTGTGTGCAAACTGCCCGTGCTGAAGCACAAGAACTGATTTTATCCTTCCAGCACTGGACGGGAGCTCCAGGTCTGGCCTTGATCCTGCTGCCCTCGGGCTGTTTGCTGCCCTGGGAACTCCTTTCCATCTTTCCCACAAAAACCAAGAGTTTGCTGTGCCTGCTCTGAGACTCCCCTTGCGGCTTCCAGTGTGCAGTGTTATTCCTGGGAGGGCTCTTTGCTGAAAGCAAGCCTGAACTTTGTTGGACCTCGGCGCTGAGCGCGGTTCCCCGGAGCCCGAGCGAGCCGGGCGGGTCCGGCCGGGGCCGGGCCCGGAGCGCCGCGGGAGGCGGATGTTGGGCTCGCTGATTCACGGGGGGACAGGAAACCAGAAGCTGCTGTCGAGCCCGGGAGGAACCGGCTCCAGCCCCGGCAGCTGCTGCCCAGAGCGGTCGCAGGAGCTGGGACACGCCGGGGACAGCGGCCGAGGCTGGGGTAAGGTGGCGGAGGGACGGAGGGAGGCAGGGGCAGAAGAAAGGAGGTGCTTGGGGCGCCTCTGGGGACAGTGGGTGCCCCACTGAGCTCCGAGACCCCATGTTAGACCTTGGTAGAGCCTTTAGAGAAGTTTAAGGTCATGCCTGTAAAGCCTCTCTGAGAAAGAGCGCGGTGGATGTTCCCTCCCCGCTGCTGCTCCAAGGTAGGAATCACCAACTCTCTCTGCTCAGCAGCGTTTGGACCCTCTGGACCCGAGATGAGTCCAGCCCACAAGCCCTGGAGTGCCTGTTTGACAGCACTTTCCTTTACATCTCCTCATCCATCTGCTGGTGGAAGCGTGGGCTTAATTACATTATTTCTGCTTTCACGTCTTCTAAAATATTCTGGAAGATTCAGTCCATGCTGAGCTTCCCTCATCCCTGCATAGTCCTTCCTCTGCCTGTAGCTTCTGGGACTGCTGCAGCCCACGCTGCTCCCCCTCCAAAGCTCAATCCTTAAAAATAGCTGATTCAAACAACACTTCCTAGGTTTTCCATTGATTTCAGAGCTGACTGGCATCATGGATATGAATGTATTTATTGTACTGCATGTAAGTGCTTGAAATAGCTAATTCTAGATAGAAAGAGATTTGGGTTTGCATCAGTTTTCTCTTGCATGATCAATGCTCAGTGTAATATGGGCCATGAGGCAGATAATTTAGCAGAAGAGGATAATTTTGGGATAATCCTGTGTGAGATTGGCTCATTTTCGTGGCTCTGGAGTCTGTAGTTACACAGGGGTTGCCTGTATTGCTAACAGGGCATCCCCTAAGCTCCCAGTGAATAATGCTGTGAGGCTTCAGTGCTGCATGGAACAGGGAAGTTAAAAATACAAGATATGTTACAAATACAAGATTTGTCTGTGAGCTACCTTCTTGTGCTGCCATGCCTGTTGTGGTTGGGGTTTTGCACTGTTTTTTTCACCCACGTTTTTTAAGAGCATTTTCCAAAGTTATAATCTATGTAAGAGTTGGTTTATCAATTCTAATTTTCCCCTTTTATCATATGTTCTACTGAAAAGCATCTGTTGGCATAAAAGCCTGATCTGCCTGAATAGCTGTAAGAACTCCAGACTTTAACTCTATGGCAGCAGCTTTCCTAAGAAGCCCAACACTGGCATAAATCTGGTAGGAAATGAGATGTGCAGACCTCTGGAAAGGAGCTTTTCTGAAGGCTCAGTGCTGGTCACTGAAGTGGTTCCAGCTACAGGAGCTCCCCTTGGTCTGAGAGTTTAATTTCTGAATTGATGGGACTTTCTGTGGCAATCTGTGCCACACAGGCAAACAAAAAGGGGAGTTGCTTTTCTTAGACTTGTTAGAGACATTGAGTCAAGCTGAATGTTGCATCTGTTCAACAAGTCAGTGTGCTGAATTTCATATGGTGAGTCTTTAAATACACTCTCCACTTCATATTTCATACCAGTGACTCATCCTACCAGCCTGAATTAGAATTAATTTACTGCAAACTGGTGCAGACCACAAAACTTTCTGGAGGGGAGAGAAGGTGGCTCGTTTCTATTTGCCTTTTGGGCAATTTTTGATTAATAGATAGAATAATAATATAAATACATTATTTTAGTCTTTATTTAGCAATGTGGGCTTGATGTCTGCAAAGAGCTAAAATGTCTTCATCAGAAATTATCTCATGGAAAAGCAGGCGCTGCTGAGGCCGCATCAACACATTCCTCACTCTCCTGGTTTCTCAGCAGAAAGTTAAAGTTCACTTTAAGTGCTCTTACAGGGTTTTTTTAGTGAGTTTTGTGCCTCTTCTGCTGCTTTTGGGAAGTTCTTCCAGACTTTCCATCCATTAATAATACAACATATATATAATTTTATTTCTAGCTGGTGCATATCCAGCTTATATCCACTCATTTTATAAGCCAGACTTGCATTATTTCAATTCAAAAGTTTTCTCACTTTGTTGTGCTGCTCTTGGACAGAGGGATGGTGAGTGTCCATGTCCTCTTACTCTCCATTTCAGTGGAGTTAAAAGCAGGAGGCCTTTTAGTCTCCCAGGATAAAACCACCTGTCCTTCTCTTGTATCTTTATAGTGACCCTTGTTAGTGGGGTGAATCCTTAAATTAGGACTGACAAGACCTGGCACAGAGTAGATAAGCTTTTGCAAGTTCATTAATTTTCCAGATTTTTTTTTTTAGTAAGAAAAAGCCTGTCTCCTTGATTGCTAAAAATATCTGAGGCCAGAGAAGGAGCAGCCTCTGTCTGGGAGGACAAACTTCCCCCTCTGGAGAACCCAGGCTCCAGTGTGTTGCTCTCCCAGGAGCTGCTTGTCTGGAGCAGCTGCTCCTGGGGAATTTGTGGGGTCCAGGTGCTCGGGGTGTGCCTTGGTCCCATTGGCTTTTCCAGCACAAAAAGGTGAAAAATGGGCAAAAGGAGAGGAGAGAAATCCATGAACAGAACAGGGCCTGTCTCTCCTAAACTGGATGGAATTTGCTCCCTGAGCTTGGGTGTAGCAGGGCTGGCCATCCTTGCACCCCACACGTCCTCCTGTGCAGAGACCTCATGGCTCGGGTCTGTTTGTTCTCCTCCCCACCTCCCCAGGCAGAGTTCAGCACATTCAGCCTTCCAAATAATTTATTTATATCCTGCCAGCCGTGAGTAAGTGCTTCCAGCCTTCTGCTTGTCATAAATCTGTTCATCACCTCCTTCTGTCAGCTCCTTACCAGGGCAGGGCTTGTACCAGAAGAAAGGGTTTCCCATGGATTTGGGTATTTGGGGAGCACAGATGATCTCTGGGCTGATGGGGTGTGTGTGTGGCTTGGGGGCTTTCTGGGGGGATAAGGCTGTGATGGGGTGGGACACACCATGTCCTCTTCATCTTTCCCTCAAATAACCACTTTTTGTGCCCCTGGGCTCAGGAACAGTCAGGTTTTGCTGCCTCTCTGTCCCTGACCAAAATAAAACTGGCTCTGGGAGGGAGAAGGTGGCCTGCCATGCAAGGGGACAAACTAGGTCAGTGTTGTCAGGTGCCTTCATCTCTGCCTTGCCTTCACTTTAAAGAAAAAAAAGAAGAAGAAGAAGAAAAAAAAAAGAAAAAAGCCAGAAAAGCCACAGACAAAGCAGAAGCATTGCAGCCCTTTGTAGTTTGGTCACCAGCACTGGGCCAACTTCCCTCAGCTGCCTCTTGGAGATGCTTTAGAGATGATCCACAGCTCTTGGTTTCCATGGGGGTGCTGAGAAAATGAAAAATGATGGGAGAAACCACATGGTTTTGACAAGGCTCTTTTGGGTTCTGGTCCTGCACCTCTGAGGGATGTGTGTGTGTGGAGGTCTGGGCACTTAAATTTAGAACAACTCATCTCATCCTCTTCAGGAAGTGCTGCAGAAAACTGCACAGGGAGAGAGAGGCCCAGGCCCTCAGGGGGGTTTTAAAGGGCAAAGCCATGGTGGAGTGAGTGCTGCCAGGCCCTGGAGAGCACAGGGAGCCTGGAATGTAACTGGAATAAGCCCAGTTTGTTCCCAAGCAAAGGGTGGTCTCACAACCTCACTGAGATCACTTCTGGCCAGCCAGAGGGTGTTTGGGGACCACTGAGAAGATGCTGACTCCAAACCCCTTCAGCCACTGCTCCTGGCTTTGCTCCAGGTCTGTCTGAGTGGAAATGAGGGGCTTTTCTTCCTCTCCTTTCCCTGCCCCTCACTGATTTGCACCATGATCATTTTCACCTGGCACAGGACTGAGAGTTCAATGACAAACTGGACCACAAACCTCTCACCAACATGCTCAGCTGCTGTCCCAAGTGCCTGACAGGGACAGGAGGATGGCTCAGCTGCCACAGGAGGTTTTGAGTTTTCTCTGATGTGAATGGGCTGCCAGAGCAAGTTCCAAACTTCTGCAGAGTTTGGGCAGAGAAATGTCATTTATTCCACTTTAATCAAGCAGAGGCAGAAGGTGCTGAGGAGGGCAGAATCAAACTGCTGCTTTTTATTGTCTGCTACTGGCATTTGTTTTATTAATTTGAATTATTTTAATTATCAGTTGCTATAATATAGCTTTCCTTCTCTGTTCACCAATATAATCCAGGCTTAAGTAGTAATAAGAGAGGTTGAAGGTAGGCAGCAGGAAAGCTTCCTGCCAGCCAGAGGGATGATGTACTGGCCTCTGGCACACTGAAGTGTCTCCATCCCTTGGGAAAACCAGAAAGTTTATTAAAACCAAAAATAAATTAAAATAATCTGTAAATAAAGAAAATCTAGCCCTGGGGAATAGGAATGGGCTAAATGCTCCATCTCAGTGCCAGCAAGCTGCTTTCTGTGATACTTGTAGGATGTTTTGTATTTTAAAGGAAGAAGTTGAAGCCAAACCGTGCTGATTGTTACAAAATGTTGGCTGCTGTTTGTGAAAGAACCTGTCAAGGAAAGGAGGGGAAGAGGCTGAGCCAGCTCAGAGCAGCCAGAGCTGTGGGGAATTTAGCACTGAAGTCACCCTGAGCTGCAGGAAAGAGCCAGAGCACGCTGAGCCGAGGTCTCGACCATTTAAATAATGCCGAGTGCCTCTCTTTTGCCCTCTCCTCTCGCAATTAACAAATGACTGTCTGCTTACAGCGTCTGATGGCAGCAGTGCGGCTTTGGGGCTTGGGAATGGGTAATTCCGAGCAGCGAGGGAACTTCGGGCACTGCCTCTGCTGCCCCAAATCCCTCCCGCAACCGCGGCAGCCCCCGGCCCCGGGGCTGAGACCGCGAACGGCACGAGGATTTTGGGGACTAAAATCTCCCCGAGGGGTGGATTTTGGGGACAGAAAGTTCCCCGAGGGGTGTTTTTTGGGGAGTGAAGCTCCCTCAGAGGTGGTTTCTGGGGACTGAAGCTCCCCGAGGGGTGGCTTTGGGGAGTAAAAGNACAGAAAGTTCCCCGAGGGGTGTTTTTTTGGGGAGTGAAGCTCCCTCAGAGGTGGTTTCTGGGGACTGAAGCTCCCCGAGGGGTGGCTTTGGGGAGTAAAAGCTCCTTGAGGGGTGGCTTTTGGGGAGTAAAGCTCCCTCAGGGGTGGTTTCTGGGGAGTAAAAGCTCCTGGAGTGAGGGGTGGCTTTTGGGACTAAAATCTCCCTCAGGGGTGGCTTTTGGGACTAAAGACTGCCCAGGGGGTGGATTTAGGGACTAAAAGCTCCCTCAGAGGTGGGTTTTGGGACAAAATCTCCCTCAGGGGTGACTTTGGGGACTAAAAACTCCCCGAGTGAGGGGTGGCTTTTGGGTATCGAAAAGCTCCCTCAGGGGTGGATTTGGGGACTAAAAGCTCCCTCAGGGGTGGCTTTGGGGAGTAAAAGCTCCTGGAGTGAGGGGTGGATTTTGGGACTAAAAGCTCCTTGAGGGGTGGCTTTGGGGACTAAAGCTCCATCAGGAGTGGCTTCGGGGACTAAAAGCTCCCTCAGGGGTGGCTTTTGGGTCTAAAGCTCCCTCAGGGCTGGGTTTTGGGTGTAAAGCTCCCTGAGGGCTGGGGTTTGGGACACAAGCTGCCCGAGTGAGGGGTGCCCTGAGAGCCCTCAAAGCTCGGGGGTCTCCTGGCCGTGTGTTTCAGAGTTCCAGGCCGGGTTCGGCCGGGCCATGGCGCAGCTGGAGCTCTGGGCGGCCGCGGCGCTGCTGCTGCTCGGGGCGGCCGTCAGCCTCTGCATCAAGTGCCAGCTCTCCGGTGAGTCCTGCCCGCCGTCCTGGCCGGGATTTCCCCGTGGAACGTTCCCCCGTGTGGATTTGGCTGCGTCCAAACCCGTCCCAGCTTTCCGGGCTGCTCCCGCGGGGCCGGCGGAAGGAGCGCCCGCGAAGGCCGCGTCCCTTCCCGGGGCCGGGGGGACACCGGGGGCTCCTCGTCCTTCTCGTGGCCGTCGTGGTGATTTTGGGGCTCCACGTGGGAGGAGCGGCTCCAAGCGGCACGGATCCTTCAGAGGGAGCGGGACAGGAGGGGAGCCTGGGGGATAAATTCTTGTACAGAGTAGGGTTAACCCGGCGGGCCGTGAGCCCCTCCCCGAGCACCGGCTGGGTTTGAATGGGGGACAGGCAGCACTTTGGGGTTTGGGGACAGGACTGGCTGTTTTGTTTTGTGGGATTTGAGATGAAAGCCACAATTTAAACATAGTTTCAAAAAATTTCATCAAAACCCTCCTGCAAATGCCGCTCGCTGTCGCTGCTTCCTCATGTGCTGAAGATGTTTTGTGGGTGTATTTTATTGGCCTTTCTGACCTCTGACTCCCAAATCATCCTTCCTAAGAGCTTTTCCTTCCCTTGTCTTCCAGCTACCAAACGGGACACACGGCTGGATGAGGGGAGGAGCCAGTAAGTTGCCTTTCCCAGTCATGTTTCTCCCCCAAACAACTCGCCCCAGAGCCAGACCCAAGCTGAAATCTGAGTTTATATAAAATAAAATAATGCCAGGATGGGATGCAAGGCACTGTGCCCCAGCCCAAGGTGCTGCTGAAGGGGCAATGCCTTTACAGAGAATAATTCAAAATGAAACTGAAGCTCTGTGATGTCACTGAATCATTAACTAGTTGGGAAAAGGTCTGGGAGAGAAGGGCAAGTTCTTATCCTCTTCTGTTGAGCCCTGAGATGAGATAGAAAGGTTATTTACTTCCTAAAGAAGCCCCTGCCCTTGGCTGGTGCTGTTGGACCCTGTACCAGAGCAACCACTGACCTGCAGCACAAGAAATGAAGGAAATGCAGTGTACACACATGCACTGCCCCTTATTTCCTTCAGCAAGAGTCAAACCACAATAAATGATGTTAAAAAAAGACAAGTTGGGTTGTAAGCTTTGTTACAAGAGCAAACAAGGTGCTACAGGGCTCTGCAAAGGCCTCAAGGGGTTGGGGTTTGTGTGGGGAAAGGCTCCAGAGTGATCCATTGCAGATTGATGGAGCAGCCACTGAAGGCTCTGTCCCCCACAGGCTCCATCCCTCATGGACTCTTGCTGAATTGTCCCAATTTATTGAAATTTATACCTGGATCAGGTGGTTTGGGCTCAGGTTTGTGGTGTTGTGTGCTTTTTTTAGAGGTGTGGTGTGGGTACCTTGCAAGCAGAGTGGTTTGATGCTACATCTGGGTTTTGTGACAGCTCTCCCACCAGCCCTGGCCACGAATCCTGGATGGGTAGGGGGCAACCCTAATGAAAAAGGAGGAAAGGGTTCCCAAAATTTGAGTTACTAAGTGCCTGTGTGGAAACTCCTGCAGTAGAAAAGGTGTTGAATTCTCTCGTGCTCTGAAAAGCAGCTCTCCTATTAACTAAAAAGTAAAGAGGTTACTGGGCATAGGCTATCATTGATAAAGTTATTTTATTCATGTTGATGTTAAGGGATGATGGGAGAGGCAGCAGTGGAGGTGAAGCAGTGGGGTTTGAAACTATTTCATGCATGAACATCCATTTTTTTGTGGGTAAAAAGGATTTTCTGGCCTTTGGTGCCTGAAGCCTCAGAATGGGAATTATCCTAAATGATGTTTTCCTCATCCCTGGATCCTTCCCTTAGCTGCTGTTGGCTGCTCTACCAGTGGTCCAAACCCATACCTTGTCTTTAAAGGCTCAAAGAAGAGTCCAGGAAGATTTTCCCAGCTCATGTGGGACACTCTGAGTGATGTAGCTTGGCATGTCACAGAGCCCAGCACAGTGCTCTCTGCCCTCACCAAACTGTCAGGTCTCTTGTGTCTGTTTTCCTTGTCAAAACACCCAAAATTCAGCAGAGTTTTATTGCTATTTTTTCCAGGCTCGAAAGCCAGCAGAGGTTTGAGGTGATTCGATCCCGTTCCAGTGAGTATGAGCTCTGCTTGTGGCTCCTGCCTCGTGTGGGGGGGGTCTGCAGGCACAGAGCAGGGGGAAAGTCATACTCAAAAGGGTCACCTGGAAGCCAGGCCATGAGATGATGAGACCTGGATTGTCCAAGCCACCTTAGATGCTTCTAGGTATGAGAATTCTGCGCTCTAGGGGGAAAAATGCCCTTTGCATTGAAAATAATTCACTACAGCAATACCATTGAAAAGTGACACCTCAGCTCCTGGGGCTCCTGGGGCCAGGCTGTGCACCCAGTGGAAATGAAGGTGTGGGTGACAGGAGTGACTCATTCATCACCCCCCTCTCTGCTTCCTGCAGCAGGGCGGGTTCAGCCCTGAACTTTTGGGGTTTGTATCACACTGAGCTGCTGCCAGGCCCCTGGGAAATGTGTCCATCTGCCCCAGGACTCTGCTGGGCCCAAGCCCCTTAACCCCTCTACCAGTCTCTCTCTCACCCCAGACTGACCAAAGCTCTTGACTGCGCCTTGCAGGGTGGAGGGAGGGGAATGGCTCCCAAATCAAGAGGGTTTGGGGGACAACAGGTGACAAGGCAGCAGCTGGGATTGTAGCTTCCTCCAGAGAGTGTTTGCAAGCTCTGTGGTCTGCACCAACTTCTTCTCTGGTTGTTTCCTGGTTTGACCACTTTTTAACATTCAAGGAACAATTTGGAAGTTATTTTAGGATGCATTAGGAAAATGCTTGCCAGCCTCAGGGATTCCTGTCTGGTGGATGTTCTGTGCTCTGTGAAATGTCTGCTGCTGCCATAATAATTAACATGATAATTTTGTTGTTGTTGCCAGCTGCCACCCGAAGGCTGGAAAAAATAAAGGAACCTGAAAACTTATCAATAGCAAGGTAGGAAAAAATCCAAATAAAATCTAGCTCTAGAGCCAAGGTTGGATGAAGTTTGCTCAACATACATGAACTTTTGGGATTGGATTCTGGGCCCTGTAGATGTGGCTTGGGCTGTATTTAGAATGAAAGAATAGTTTGGGTTGCAAGGGGCCTTTCAAGGTTATCTAGCCCAACCCCCTGGTGAGGAGCAGGGACATCACCTTGATCAGGTTGCTTCATTTGTTGATGGTCAATAGTATGTTTAGACTTCTTCTGGATTTTCTTCAGTCTGACTGCATTCTTCTGACAACTGATTACATCAAACCCAGGAAAGCCATTATTGACCTATTAGCAGTTTGGGGTGATAAATCTCCTTCTCCCCATCACCAAAACTCCTAATAACTACACAGCCATGATAACTCTGCTGCAATATTCAAGCATAGTTATTTTATTCCTATCTTGGGATTTTACCCCAATTTCTGAATCTGCCCTTGCTCTGTGTGTGTGCTGGATAACCTTGTAGGGAGGTTTCATGGATGGTCCTTCTGATGGTGTGTAACTGCTGGTAGGGTTTGCTCAGACCTGGGATTTTAGGTCGCTTTTCTCTCTTTCAGGAAAGCCATGGAAGAGCTCGGTGCTTCCCATCACACTGGATATGGTGAGCAGCTCCTGGGACAGGCAGACACAAGGAATCACAGCATCACAGAGCAGTTGGAGTTGGAAGGGACCTCAAAGATCATCTCCTTCCAACCCCCTGCCATGGGCAGGCACAAATTCCACTATCCCAGGTTGCTCCAATCCCTGTCCAACCTGTCCTTGGACACTTCCAGGGATGGGGCAGCCACAGCTGCTCTGGGCAACCTGTGCCAGGGCCTCACCACCCTCACAGGGAAAAATCTCTTCCCAATATCCCACCTAACCCTGCCCTCTGGCAGTGGGAAGCCATTCCCCCTTGTCCTGCCACTCTCAGCCCTTGTCCAAAGTCTCTCTTCCCTTCAGAAGGGGCTCTAAGGTCTCTCCAGAGCCTTCTCTTTTCCAGGCTGAACAACCCCAGCTTCCTCAGGCTGTCTCCAGAGCAGAGGGGCTCCAGCCCTTGGAGCATCTTTGTGCACTCCTCTGAACTTGCTCCAACAGGTCCATGTCTATCTTAATTTAGGTGTATCCTGGGTCTGCATTTAAATCCCAGGGCTCATCCTGCTGTGGCTGACCAGTCCTGGTTAGAGCCCCAGGCGATTATTGGTGTGCTCTTCACCCCTGGCTGTCTCAGTTCTGGCACCCTGGAGTGTCCAACCTTGCAGCCATGTCCCTTGACCTCAGAGCTGAGTGGGGGTAGAGCTGCTGGTGCTGAAATACTCAGCATTGTCCAACTGCTCCCACTACTCAGCCTGAGCTCCTGTCTGATGTCCCCTCTCTTGTCCCCAGGAAGCAGAGACGAGTCCAGGTACCAGAATTTCCTGTCAGGTAAATGCTGCAGCCACATGTCTGGGGTTTGGGAAGGAAGGGAGTGGGAGGTCCCAGGGGATGGGAGCTGGCAGGGAGCACACAGGCAGCTGGCACCACAGCTGGCAGAGCTCTGGCTCGGTCCATTTAGAGATTGCTTTGTGAGACACACACTGATCTGATTAATGTGCACAGGGGGGCGGATGGTCCCGAGCCCCCTGCTCCCTCCCAGGGCACTGTGAGCTGCTGCTTGCCCTAAGAGGATTATTGGTGTGTGATTATTGGTGTGCTCTCCTTTCCCAAGCAGGGAGCAAACTCCCCATCTCCCTGCCGGCTGGCAGGATGTGTCCATGAGAAGTGGTGAGCTGGGGTTTTCTCGGGACCTGGGGAGGATCAGGGCCACCTCCCCGTGCCCCAGCCACCTGGCTCTGCTGTGGGCAGGCTTCAGGGCTGTGCCACAGCTTTGGGGCTGCTGGGGACGTGGGCTGTGCTGGGGGTTTGCCCAGCTGTGCCCTGGCTGTTCAGGTTGATGCCATGGTGGGGTGCTGACAGCAAACCCTTGTTCTTGCAGAGAGCTGCCTGCAGGAAGACACTGCCTATGTGTAAGTACCCTGGTGCTGTGCCAGTGGAGCCATACTGGTCCCAGTGCTGTTGTGGTGTTCCCATAGCTCAGCCTGGGGAGCCTGTGCTGGGCAGGAGGAGCTGACAGTGCTGCTCTTCTCACAGGGAGCCTGTATCTCTGGATGACTACTACAATTGCAGCAGGTTCTTCCATCCACCCAGCAAGCAAGGTGGGTTCCTCCATCCTGGAGCTGTCCCATGGCTCCAGGGAGCTCGTGAGGCTGTTCCTGCTGAGATCTGTGCATTGCTGTGTGTGGCCTGAAGCAATGTGGCTCCAGGAGACACATTCATTAAAAGGGTGTAGCAGAGCCCTGTGGGGCTTCAGGGATGTCCAAGACCACATCAATCCATCTGTTGCCTATAACCAGCACAGCCCAAAACCATTGGTGATTGTGCTCCTGTGGGAGTGACCACCCAGTTCCACTGTACTGGGATACCCCATCCCTGGGTCACCACAGGTTGTCACAAAGACTGACAATTTTTTAGCTAATCTACATTTCATTGTGGGAAACAGCCCTCTCCTGCAGGTGCTGAGGGATCTTTCCAGGTCACATACACTTCCTTAGGTCCTTTGTCACTCCTCTTTCTTCTCTCTGTTAGAGAAAGATGAGGACTCCTATTCCTATGAAAATGTCACCATTGGAGTGTCTCAGGGCTCTGATTCAGGTGAGTGTTGCTGTCATGGTTCGTGTGTGTCACACAAAGTGCAGAGAAGGGCAGTGACCTGCTTAGCCAAGAGGAACCTGCTTGTTCACAGCTCAGCTCTTCCTACCAGCTCTGTGCTGTGGAGCTGGTGTGCAGGGGCTGCTGCACACACAGAGCAGGCCTGGAGCATTTCCCCTTTCTGCAGGAAAATGCACATGGTGACACCTCTAGCCTGATCCCTTTGGCTTGTTGGTTTCTGAGCAATTCAGGAGCTTTGGGGTCTGCACCTTTAGGTTTTTAGTGTTACAGCCAGGCTGATCATGGTTCTAGCCTCTAGCTCAGGTTCTCACCAAATCCAGCACAAGAAGGCTGCAGCCAGGAAGCTTCTGGAGGATGACACTGGACCACAGTGTCCCTTCTGGGCTTTCAGGCATCAGTCCTGGGATGTTGCAATCAAAACAGGAAGTCAGTTTGGTTTCCTTCTGTGAATTAATGCATGCTTTCTGCACTGCTAAAGCTTGCCCTGCTCCTGCCTGGCTTTGTGCAGTGATTAGAGGAGGCAGAAGCAGCAGGGCCCTGTCTGATCCCCATCCGTGCCTGCAGATATCCAGGCACGTGGCCAGGGCTGGAAAAATGATGAGGCAGCATCAGCAGATCTGTGCTGGCTGGAAACTCAGCCACGTGCACGGTGCAGTCAGGGTGCAGGGGTAGGAGGGGGCTGCCACAGAGGCCCCTTTTTAGTCCATTTGTGTTCAGGATTGTCCTGCCCAGACCCTTCCTTGTCACAGATGACGCTGCCGACTACGAGAACAGCATGGCAATACACACATGGAGACTCCAGCAAGGGCAAGGTGTGTTCTCAGCTCTTATTTGCTGTTTGGGGATGGGCTCATGGGCAGAGTGCCAGTTCAGACCAGTATAGACCATGCAAGGCCAGCACAGCCATCACCCTTGTCTTGAGTTAATTTTTCTCCCACTTGTCCATGATAAAATATCCAAGGCAATGTGCAGTTGCTACACACTCCCATAACTGAACTCTGCTCTGTTGGGATGTGGTGTTTCTCATACTCAAAAGGCCACCATTTGGGTGGCTGTGCCTAAACTCTGGCCATGGGATGCTACAGGAAACTGTTGCTCTTCAGGTCTCACATCCTCTTACACTTGAGGTTGAGTGCAAGTCCCCTGTGACACAGAACTTTGTGCACACACCCAGTGGGTCAGACCTTGGCTCTCCTGCCTTAATCAGGGGGGCCTGTTTCTCAAGCTGACCTTTTAACCACAGTTTAATCTCACATGTGGCTTCCTGTGAGGCACAGGAGGCCTGGAGGACAGTGGGGAGTGTACATATGTATTTAGGAGCTTTGTGTCTCTGGTGTGAAAGTTGCCTAAGCAAACTCATTCCTGTTTGCACATTCTCTAGATTAAATCTCTTTTGGCTCTGAAGAGCTGCCCAAAGTGTTTGCAAATTTGCTGTGATCATTTTGAAGCCTCTTCAAGGAGACCTTGACACTGATCTGAGTTTTCTTAGGCCAGGCACAAAAATATGTCAGCACCAAAGGCTAAATATTGGCAGGGCACATGGTGTGTCAGTGGTCTGTGTGTTTTTGCATCAACCCACTGCCTGATGAGTGCTTCCCATCCTCACCCACAGCCCCGCTGGCAGAAGGCCCGGATGATGAGCCAGACTACATCAACACAGGTCCTGCATCAGGCCCTGCCCTGCTGTCACAGCAAAGGTAGAAACAGAGTGAATGGTTGATATGTTAATGTAGGGTGGAAGGATTTGGTTTATGGTGTTTATTTAAGGGTGGGAGGATTTGGTTTATGCCAGAGTGAGTTCAGCTGGAGCTCTGCCCTTGCTGGCAGCACCAGCACAGCAGCCACATGGGCAGTGGAGGATTGTGAGGAGCCCACCCTGTGCAGTGCCTCGTCTCTGGCTGATGCCAAGCTGACTGAAGTGGACCATGGAGACAAATTTGTCCAAGTCTATGTCCCAGCTCCAGCACTGCCCTCCTCCAGTAGGCACAGGAACTCTGAACTGCTCAGGAGCAGCCTGGCTACATGCTGTGGGCAGGGACACCCAGAACCCCTGGTTCTGCTCTGGATTCCCTCAGCTGAGCCCTGCCTGCTGTGCTAAGACCACATATCTTGCCCCATTATCAGCACCAACTTGATGCTGCTGATAAAGAATTACTCAAGGCAGATAAAGTAAAAAACCTGCAGAGAGCTGCAGGAAGGTTACACAACACTGAGGGACAGTGAGGGACAGTGCTGGTTAGTGCTGGTCACCCTGCTTCAGGCTGCACTAGGACTGCAGCTGGGAGATGGACTGGGACCAGTATCACTCTCCTTGTTGGGTTTACCCTCTTGAGCACCCACAGAGACCCAGTGGGATTGTCCTTGTGCCACGTGCCAGCTGCTCTAGTTTTATAGGGTTTTATACTTCCCAGACTGTAGGCACCAACACTGGGCAGACTCCCAAAACTGGATCTTTCTTGTCCACACCATGCGAAGCACAGTCATCCTATTTTGTACACTATGGCATTTGCTCCTGCCAGATGTAGCTGGACATGGAAAAATCCAGCCTGAGAAACCTGACCCTGTCATACCCTGCTGCCAGGCATCTTTTTGCCATTATAATGATGCCTCTGTTGTAGCCTTTGCTAGCAGAGTAATATTCTGAAATGTCAATGTCCAACTAAGAAATGACAGCAGAAGTTCTCCACCAAGGGAGGCTGAATTGAGAAATGGGCTCCTGGTGCCTCTGTGCCTCCTGCTCTCATCAGGGATCATCCTCCAGGAGCACGACTGGGGTTTCTGCTTGGACATTTTTTAGTGTATGTCACTACTTGTCCCTGGAAAGAAAATGCAGAAGGCAGCAGAGTTAAGTTGAAAGCAGGGATTAAAAGTCAGTGGACTCATTGTTTTCTCTCCTCTTATTTCAAGTATTCTGTATAAAGTCTGAAGAAGTCTTGCTGAGCTGTAAGAGCACACCCAGTGAACGTGCACACAGGGAGAGGGGAGACTGCCAGCCCTCAGTGAAATCTCTTCTCCAAACTGTGCCTGCAATGATGTGGAAGGGGTGTTACTGAAAGGAAGAAATGCACTGCTCGAAGCCCCTCAGAAGTCCAACTGCAAACCAGCACCTGGAGAAACACTCTGCCCCCAGTGACCATGGGCAAGCCCAGGCTCCTCATCCCAATCTCATTTCCTTGCACATCCACTCGAAGGTGGCCAGTCTGGGCAATGTTTTCCCCTGTCAGGCATGAAATGAATCCTTAACTTGCTGAGCAGTAGTGCAGCCAGCTACTTAATTTGTCAGGGTGACTCATTCACAGTGGTACTAAGCCATAGGGATTACATTCTGATTTAGTTCCTGTGCTCTCCTACAGAAGCAGTTTCCTACGTGAGAGGAACTGGCAAGGCAGAGGTTGTGTTTATAACAGCAGTGGTTGTCTGGAGCTGAATGAGATTCCAACCTGTCCACAAAAGCTAAAGAGGATTAAATGCCTGCCTTATCCATGGCTTGTAATTCACAGTGTTGGTCTATAGCAGTTTTCCTCATGTTTCAGTATCTGTTTTATAATGATACAAAGAACCAGCAGTGACTGTGAGGGTCAGATCCACAGCCACCAGCCTCAGAAACTGTACCAGTCCCTCAACATGGCTGTAGGAACATCATTCCAGAATCCCTATCTCCTGAGCCCTGATGCACATCTGGAACACTTATTTATTAAAACTGAAAAGCTTCCAAAGAACATGGGGTGTTTTGTTAAGGTTTGCAATGATAGATGTCTGCATGAACAGGTGACACAGAAATGGGAGGACATGAGGTGACATGGAGGGATGTGCAGGATCTTATGGGGAGAAAAGGCCTTAAAAGCATTCTGCCTCAAAATCAGATCAGAAAAACTGTGTTTCAGGAAAGAACACAGCCCACACTCACAGTGAGTGAGCAGAGAAGGGGAGCTAAGGGTTAGAGAGCCATGGAGTGGGAGAAGGGATGTCAGGCGCTTCCTGCTGCAAATGACTTGGCTCTAATTTTAGCTGAATCACCAAGAGAGACCACTGTTGGTGTAGCTGAAACAGTGGGTGGGTTGGAGTCTGGCTCAGGAGAAGGTTTACTAGTGGCTTCTACAAATGCTGCAAGTTTTCACAGGACTTTTACAACAGAGAAAATGTAGTGCACTTCAGGGATGCACATAGCCCGGTTTTCTGCTCAGCCCAGCCCAACTTCTCCTCACACCCTTAGGTTTCCTAATGGTCAAGTGCTCTGCAAAAAGTCTGCACAGGTGCATGGCAGCAGGGTCCCTGTGAGCCAGGAGCACACACAGTGACAGCTGTGCTGGCTCTGCACAGGCTCCCAGGCAGGCAAGGGGTGCTTTGGTCACTGAAACTGTGCCTGTACCTCACAGGGCTATGAGACTGTTGGGATTCATCCTCAGCACCTGAAGAAGCTCCCACTTTCCAAGAACTGCTGCAGACTGTGGATTGTTCACTGCAAGGGTGAGCTGGTTCTGAGTGGTGTCTGGTGGTGTTACCCACTGGTGATTCATCTGCCAGCCAAGGGAGCCATTCATGAATGGGAGATTAGCAGCAGTGACAGATCCTTGGCACACAGCAACAGATGCAGCTGGAGACCTCCCAGAATGTTCTAGGCATTAGGTCAGTGCATGGACAGAACATGAAAATACAAGATTTACTAAGCAGGGAGGCAGATTACACCAATTGGATTTTCTTGGTACAGGGTTCCTCCATTGCCAAAGTCTGAATTTGAAAGTTGTGGAGCCAAAGCAGGCAGGGCAAGAACTGGATATGGAGAATCTTCCCTTTACCTACTGGGGGTCTGAGCAAATCCCCCTTCTTGCAGCTCTCCAGAGCAGTCAGCTGTAGTGAGAGGTAAATCCATCCTTGGCTTTGTAAAGCTTCTGGAGCACTTCTCAGCCAGTCCTCTCATTACACTGGAAGGCATCCAGGGACTGTTTCAGGAACTCTCATCAATGTTTGTTACTAGTCTTGCTCTGAACAGCCTCACAGATTTTCTTTGCAATGAGTGAGTAAGGATGTGTGTCACACTGTCCTTTCAGGACTGTCTTTAGGTGTGCAAGGATTTCTGGTGCTCAACCAGAACTGCTAGACACTGTGTTGTTTGCACCTAATGCAAGGAGATTTACACCTCCCCTGAGTCCATCTCTCTCTCTTCACATTGGACAGGCAGTGAAGTGAGAAATTCACTTCCTGTTTTCAATTTAAGATGCCTTAGAAAAGTAGTTCTGACACTGCTGGTGCAGCTCTGAAAGGGAGCTGGGGAGCCTATGGTAAGTGCTGGAAAGCAGCAGCTCCACACTCAGCTGGGGAACAAACACCTTTGGCGAGCAGGAGGTGTTGGTGCCCCTGGGATCAACACTAGTCCTCTTCACAGGAAAAGTGACTGTGATTATGTCCCTGCAGAGCTGGAAAGGATTAGCCCAGAGGAGAGTCTGCTCCAGCCTGGAGCAGCTACTGAATATAGTTGAGAGACCCACTGAAGCCAGGTAGGAACAGGAACCACGACCCTCTGTGTTCCTCACCCTTCCACTGGCACCACCACTGTGGGCAGGCACATCCCACAGGGTAAGGACTGGCCTTGAATTGTCCAAATAAGCTCTTTGCTGGTTTATGAAACATCCATGGTAACACCTCTTCCTTCCCCATTCAGCAGTGAACACATTTAATGAGAAAGCAAAGACAAGAGTAGGCTGGCTGTGGTGAGCAGTCAAAGGAAAATTAGGCTTATTTAAGTTTTTGGGGACAAAAGCTGTGATGCTGTGTCTGTAGAGAACTCAGCAGCTCAGGCCCCAGAACTATTAGTTGTGTATTTAATGGAGTTTGTGCTGATGGTACTCACTGGCTGGGAACCAAACCCTAAGTTCAATACATATCTAGTGAAAGAATGTACTTTGAGCATCACATCCATTATTCCAAGAGCTGTTTGCTGCATTCCCTGCACTTCAGCTGCCAATTCCCTTGCTCTCCTGCACATGGAATCACAACAGTTTGTTTGCAGGCTCTGCCAGAGGAGCTGCAGGAAGACTTGAGGGGAAAGCCACGATGCCACCAGCTCTTGCTGCTGAAACTTGTGACCCCTTTGGCTTGTCAGAGAACAGGAGGGTGTGCCCAGCCCAGCCCCTGCCTCAGTGCAGGACCAGTCCCCAGGCTGAAGCCAACTGGTGCTGCCAGGAACCATCCATTTGGCACTGAGACAGCTGCAGCGGGGAACTGAGCACTTGCAGTGGAAATCATCAACAAAATGGGCAGAGTGAAGTGCAAGCACCAGCAACTTGTGCCTCTGCACTCTTTGTGAGACTGCTGTAACCAGGCCATGCTTAATTATATTAAGATGTATCTGCCTGCAGACACAAGTCTCACATCTCATCTCAGGTGGTCAAATTCAATTTATATTTACTTTCTCTCTGCATTTCACACTTAATTGCCCATCTACACTGACAAGGTGTTTCCAAAACTGGACAGGCAAACATGATTCTGTAGCTTTTTGGCAGGCTGAAACTATGACATTACCTAACCTGGACAAGCAGGGACAGGAAAGGGAACTCAGCTGCAGAGCATCCCAGAATTTAGTAAAGTTTTTTAAAGATTACAAAAGGAATATTGAAAATATACTTGCACCATTAAGAAATGTGCAGTATTTCTCCTGTATGTTTGGTGAAAATACCTTCCCTACCCACAGGACAAAGTGGCACTTGCTCAATGTGTCTCAATTATAACTTCAGTAAATGCTGTATTTTGTGCAAAAAAATTTCTTTCTTGGTCTTGGTAAGATCACTCATGACCAGGCTTGAAGTGTCATCCCAAACAACAGGATTCCATTTTTGTTTCTCCTGCTTAGGTCTAAATACCACAGCCATAAGCAGTTCTGCTGAATGCACTGGACAGACCTTAATTGCTCTGGACTGTCACAGTCCCCTCTTCTATGCTGGTTACAAAATACACACAATTTCGTGGGTTCAAGTAAATTTTAGAGCTTTATTGGTCTAAATAAAAAAAAAAAAGTATGAAACATTTTTGCAACAAAATCTGGTTTCTTCCCAGCAGGCTCAAGGAGGTGCCTAACTGGCTGCAGGGGCTGCAGTCTTCTGGCACAGGCGGGCCAGCAGCCCAGCCATTTGTAAAAGGGAGTTCACACCTTCTGCTATCTTCATGTGAGTGTACCCAATCTCCTGGTGACAGAGACAGTGTCAGGTCTTCTGTCTGCCCCCTCAGTCTGTGTATATTTAGTGACTAAACAGAATATCCCTTCCTGCTACAAGAGCAGCTTCAGTCACCAGAATTTCAGAGAATGTATCTACTCCTATAAACCAACTAAAATGACTTTTTTATAAACCAAAGCCTGTATTTCCTCACTTCCTTTATAAGAAGCAAGGTGTCTACATATGAGGACAGGTTTCAGATATGAAGAGTGATTCCATCTCACCAGCTTACCATTTGTTAACTTTCTGTTAATACAATTTAGTTTTTACTATCTGTTGGACTAGAATCAAGTATGGACTTGAAAAACATTTTCAGGGAGTTATTTGAGGCTTTGATATAACTAATAAATTCAGCATTATATCTGCTATTAATTTTAGCTGGTCACTAAAGTGACTTCTGGCATTCTGTGGGTGTTCAGATGCTAAACTTCAAGTGACTTCTCACTGACAAACTGATGATGCAGTGGCAAAGAAAGCAGTAATGAGTCAAGAAGCACTTTTTTGTGCTAATACACAACAAATTTTAAATGGAAACCCCTGAGGCTGCCCCAAATCACATCCCCTTCTTAAAAAGGCCCCAAACATCCCATCAGGAGCTGGGTTAGTACTGACCTTGATAAATTCCAGTTTCAGATACTCTGGCATTTGGAAGGTTTTACACACACGGAAGATATTGCCAATGACATCTTCTGGAGAGTATCCAAGTCGCCACAGGTGGGCAAGAATCTGTGCAGGCAAGAATAAGCCCCCATTTATCTGCCAGGCAAGTCAAGGATACTGGCTTTTGGAACAGCTGTATATAATTACTAAAATTGTATGTACTGTTTATCAGCTGATTCAACCTCAAGCATCTAGCAATTAATTTCACTACAACTTCCTTTTTTTTGCTTGTTGGCTTATTTATCTGAACAAAGTCCTGCACAGAAGGGATTTAGTTTATCAACTCACCTACATGGTATTGCCCTTATCTTAAAGAACAACACACATTGTGAATTCCTCAAAACAAACAAAAAATTTTGTAGAGAAATAATGCCTATCTATATTGACACATGATATGAAAACCAACCTTGTATGATTCATCAATATTTGCATTTATGCAGTGTTGTATCATTTCCTTCACAAGCAGAGGATGAGGCTCATCACATACCTGTATCCAAAAAGATCAGAAGACTTTGAGTTAAACTTCTGGTATTTTCACCAAGCTTCTGTGGAGTTGAAGTACTGAATCAGATATATTCCAAGAAACAGAGTAAATTTTAAGTAATCTGACTTTTCAGATAGTCTGTCATGGCAGACTCAACAGCATGAAATGAGAACACCCAAGCAATAGATTCCCAAGTTATCATTGAAATTTCCCAGCAGTTGTGTGACCTGTGTGCTTTGGAGAGCTGCAGAGATCTCAGACGTGCCATTAGGGAAGTCTTTTCTAAAGGCACATGGGCTACTGAAGTCTGATACTGTAACTGCTACATACACAGGGCTGTCTGCAAACTACCACAAATTGTGTGCCCAATGGAATCTCACACAGCCACAGGACTAAACTTCTGGCCAAACTGTTTTCAGCTGTTACTGACCTTAAAGACATTTTCACTGTTTATAAAGCCAAATCCAGAGTATGTGGATTGTAAGTTGTTTAATGCCTGTGAAAGAAAAAATAAGACTTGATTTATTTTCTGAAGTGCTCTACCTCTCACTCCCCTTCTCAGGATGAAATGCACTTCAGGAAATGATGCCAAATAAGCAGTTTGCAATTAAACAACAGAAAAACATCACCATTTTATGCTGACTTTTATTTCCTCCCACAAATTTGGTATCCACTTCCCACCAACTCGCTTTAAAGAAGCATTTTAAACCCTCACAAAGCCAAATAGTTTAGTTGCTCTTGGGCCACAAGTCACATCCTCCTTTGCTTTACCTCTCCAGAGAGAAATCCTTGAGAGCTACAATTCAAAAGTTTTTTGCTTTAAAATAGAAGCCTTTGTTTCATTGTCTTTCTCCTTTTACCTGTCTCATATCACCTTGGGCTGTGAAGATAATGGCTTCTAGTCCATCATCTGTATATGCCACATCCTCTTTCTCAACAATTTTCAGTAGCCTGGCAAGGATTTGTGAGTCTGTCAACTTGGTGTAACGCAGCACTGCACACCGAGACTGAATAGGTTCTGAGGACAGAGATGTGTAATTAGCTTCCCCCTCTTTTTCTCAAAACCCCACCACCAAACTGTCTTCATTTCAGTTTCCAATTCTTATGTCTTTTAAAGAAAAAGGATGTGTAAACTCCAAGCAGAACACAGCCTCTCCTTGAGCATATCCAATTGTTGTGGTCCTTCCCTTGAGCCCAAATGTGCTACTGGAGTTATCCCAGGTATGTGGAAATATATACAAAGCTCAGCTTCCTCTGTTCTCCTGGATTTCTGAATATAGGTATTTATCATGTTATTTTTTCAAGAGAAGTCTAGAGGTCTGCAATGTGTTCACCTATAGGCAAACTCAAGGTTATGATTCAGAAAGGACAAAAAGGGTTTGATACCCAGTAAACAATACATCAAACATCTTACACTGTAACAGAGTTGGATGAAGATTAAGCCCAAAGCATGAGAAATCTGCTTCTGCAGTCACATACGGCACTATCCATCAAAAATGGCTGCTCAGAGGGTTCCCTGACTACACAAATAAATTCTTGTATCAGTTGAAGTACAGGTGGCTTGATTTTTCAGAAGTACATTCCTTTCTTGCAACAAGCTGGTGAAGGTATTTCTGGAAGCTGCCTTGGAGTTAGGCAGCAGCCTGGAGAACAAACGGCACACGCAGGAAGCAGCAGCTCTCACCTATGATTTTGTCAGAGGCGTTGCAGGCGAGCGCGAAGCGCGTTGTTTTGGAATAGATTTCCATTGTTCTTCTCAACGCTTGCTGTGCTCCGTCTGTCATGCTGAGGGGACACAAGGAGTTACCACAGGTGCAGCCTAAACTATTTTCATACAAAATTCAGTTTACTGATATGCTGTGCTTTGTATTTTGTTTTGATAAACAAAGCAGCTTTTTCTAGTCCCATGACCAAACCACCCTGCAATGCAGGTAGTCCCTGAGACCTCCATAACGTGCAAAATGAAGTCATTAATGCTCTGAAGAACACGGAGGAGGAAAATGTCCAATTTTCATCCAGTGAAATTCTCTACATGAGCCAAGCTCTTTCCAAAGAGAAGGAATCACAGAGTCACAAAATGGTTTGGGTTGGAAGGGATCTTAAAGCTCCTCCAGTTCCAATCCCCTGCCATGGGCAGGGACACCTTCCACTACACCAGGCTGCTCCAAGCCCTGTCCAACCTGGGCTTGAACAGTTCCAGGGATGGGGTGTCTTTCCAGTAAACTGCTCCGTTGCATTTCCAGAGCATTCCACATCCATATTCAGCATGTCTTTAGAAGCAATAATCTCTGCTAGCTGTGAGTACTCCCATAAGATCACTGTTCAATCCACATCCATTTCCTAACAAATTATTTTGAACAGCTCACTAGAAACACTGTCCAATTTGGAGCTCTACAGACAGGGGAGATGCAGCACATTTCACAGTGGCTGAGGTGAAGAAAAAACAACATACCTGTCTGCTTCATCAAGGATGATTATTTTATGTCGACCTTTTGGAAGTGTGACCTTTTGCTGGGCAAACATTTTGATTTTGTTTCTTACAACATCAATGCCTCTGAAACAATAATTCAATTAATTCATGATAAGTTGGGTGAAAACACAGATTTTTTTTTTCAGCAGCCACAGCCTTTGAATTGCTCCTGGTTCTATCACTGTTTGTTCCTGCCCCTTCAGCTGTTTGAGTACAACTGCTGTGGAACCATGCTTTAAACCAGACTGTCCAACTGATTCAGATTCAAACACCAACAACCCTTGGTTTTGGGGATCTTGAAGAAAACAATTTAACAGTAGCAATATAAATATACACAAAGTCAGTAACCTTACTTGCAGTACCACCTCAAAATAACTGAAGTTTGGCACAAGAAAAGGGCAATAAATAAACAAAGGCAGAAGCATTTAAGATTGCTTTGACAGTTCTTCCCACAGCTCCATCCACAGCCCCAGCTGTAGCTCAGAAGAGTTGAAGAAAAACAGCTGGATAGACTGCATCATATCAACACAACATGGACACTTTCCTAGACAGTCTGTGCAAAACCCTACTTTTATTAAGAGATTTTACTCTTTTGTTCTGTCTAGAGAAAGAATGTTGTGATTCTTCTGTAGTTCTTCTCTAACTGATGCTAAGAGTAGGTAAAGAGTATTAAGCTCAGACAACCCACCAGGAAATGTCAGAACACTTCAGGATGGGTCTGAACAGAACTTGGGAAATAAAATCAGCCCTTAGTGGCTGATCCTTGGAGTGCAATCAGTGTCCTCTACACACCTAACACCCTGATCCTACATTTTAATCCTCAACTGCCCTTATAGCCCGAATTTCTCTCATTCTAAGTACTGAAGAGTTTCAGTATAAACAACCTGTTCACTTTTCCTTCTCAGGATCCTCATGAAAGCAGTGGGAAGTTTAACTCTTTCAAAAAATTTGAAGAAAAAGTACCATTATGGATTCTGCACTTGGTTTATATTTTCATTGCTGTATCTATCAAGTTTATAAAACATCAAGAAATATCTATGTTGATGGGTGAACACCAAAGACTGCCTCACTTTTAGCTGGGAAGACTGCACTAAAACAAGTCTTAGAGGCCTTACCTACAGCATTAAACCTATCCAACTGTGCTGGGTTTAAAAACAGAAATGGAAACTTGCTTCTTCATTAAGAATTTGGTAAGGTTTAATCATTCTCACCTGTCATTTGAGGCATTCAGCTCCAGAACAGCATCTTTTAATGCAGGACCAAGCAGAGCACGAGCCAAGCACAGGATACTGGTGGTTTTACCTGTTCCTGGAGGGCCCTAAAAATGTGACATTGAAACAACTGCTGGTAAGTGTAATGCAATTTCCTCAGCCATGTAAAAAGGCTGCAACAGAGGGACTGCAGAGAAAACATCAGCCTTGAAGCTGTGCCTGAGCTCAGGATCCTGCTCCTAACAGAGGAGATATGCTGCAGGGAGAAGCACAGGATGTTTTCAGCAGCCACCTGGGGTAGATTTAAACTTGATTCCCTGCATATTCTGCCCAGAATATTGCTCCAAGACCACACAACCAACATCTCCTTCACCAGTACACTCAGGCACAAAGCTGATCTGTACTGGGAGGCCACCCTGACTGGATTTCAAACCCAGGACCAACACTGAAATACAGCACAACACAGCAATACTCACAGCAATTATAATATTTGGTACATTCCCCTCTTTTGCAAAGACCTAAGAAAGAATGACAATAAGAAATTATGTAAGAAAATAACATGAACAAACAGTTTGAATTCTGTTCTATTTTAAGCATCAGAAACATGCTTCTTTTTTTCTCCCTCCTGTTTTCATTTTTTAAACCTTGGTGCTTTCATGTTTGGTTTTTTTTTAATTGAACTGTTAGAAACCAGCCCCTAGAATTATATGGAAATATTTAAAAGCACTTAATGCCACAGGTCTTCAGTAGTCTTGCTTTTCCTTTGCACCTGTTTTAATTATATACTTGCTAGTATAATATTTCTGTTAACAAATACTGTGTTCACAGATTAATTTGTCATAGAATTACAGAATCCTGGAACAGTTAGAATTGGAAGGGACCTTAAAGCCTCATTCCAACCCCATGGACAGGGACATCTTCCACTAGACCAGGTTGCTCCAAGTCCCATCCAACATCACCTTGGACACTTCCAGGAAAGAATTGACATGACAAACATTTATTTTCCAAAAAAAACCCCATTATGTTTCCTTCTGTTGTTATATGAATTATATTTATTAATTGAAACATTATTATAACAGCTACAAATTCTCAAAACTGTATCAAATGGTCAATTTAAACATCCCAGTTGAAGAAGGCATATTTCCTTATACACCACTCAAATATGATACAAAACTTGTAATTTTTTAAGTAAATCAGGGAGCTTTCTGCCAGATACTCAAGTACAGATGTAAAAATACAATAGTTTTTTTACTAGCCTGTGCGTCTATGTAGAAATACGTTTTTTTTTGAAATAATAATGTAAAAAGATGCAGGCACAGCTACACACCTCCAACCTGCTCACAGTATCTTCATTTCCAACTATTTCAGACAGTTTCATGGGCCTGTATTTTTCCACCCTGTAAAAGTAAAAATCCACACACTTCACCACATCTAATAATGCTTTAATAGTGCTTTAGAACGAATGACAAGGAGGATTATGTTAAGAGAGAACGGGACAAAGATCACTGGACACATCTTCAGTGCAAGGGCTGCAGGGTCTGTCATTGCTAAGCACAGCATTCCACAACACTGATCACTGACTCAGAGAATCTCAGAAAGGTTTGGCCTGGAAAGGACCTTAAAGTCCATCTCATTCCAACCCCAGCCATGGGCAGGGACACCTTCCACTACACCAGGTTGCTCCAGGTCCAATCTGGCCTTGAACACTCCCAAGGATGGGGCAGCCACAGCTGCTCAGGGCAGCCTGTGCCAGGGCTGTACC
>VZRX01003606.1:45078-62324 GCA_013398075.1 Notiomystis cincta
AGCGCGGCCCGCCCTCCCCTCATTGGCTATGCCGCCCGCAATCCCGCCTCCCTGCCCGCTCTGCACCAATAACCGCGCGCCCCGCCCGCCCTTCGCCCCGCCCGCGCTCCCTCCGCCGGCCGCTCATGGCGCCTCAGGGCGGCCGCGTTCCCTCGCCCGCTTCCCGCTGCTCACCAGGGCAGCTCGTAGTGGCCGCTGCCGCCACCGGGCGCGGTCCCCGCGGGATCGGCGAGGCCTCGCTNGCCTGTGCCAGGGCTGTACCACCCTGAAAGGTTTTACTTCTATTGGTATAAAAAAAGCAAAAGGAGGGAAAAGATGTTCAGCTCAACCAGGGATTCGGTGCCTCAGCCTGAGAAGAGAAGCCACTCTGTGTGTTGTCCCATGGTCAACACAGTGCAGGGCTGACTTTCTCTTCATTACGAAGGAAAACAATGGGATTTTCTTCACTATTGATTTCTGAAACTCTTCAAGGCCAGGTTGATCAGGGCTTGGAGCAACCCGGTCTAGCGGAAGGTGTTCCTGCCAATGGCAGGGGATGGAACGAAATGGCCTTTAAGGTCCCTTCGAACCCAAACCATTCTGTGATTCTGTGATTCCTGCCTTCCCAGCTCCGGCAACAGACCGGGCAGAGTCCCCGGCTCCGAGCCAGACTCAGCTCCTGCACCTCGGCGGGCATCGGGGACAGCCTGGAACACGCGGGTCTGGCCGTGACTGCGTTCGGCCGCCGCGATCCCCTCACCTCCACGATCCCCCCCNCGACGGCCCGGCCTTGTCCTCCGCCTCATCCACCTCCATGGCGGCGCAGCTGGCCCTCCCGGCCCGTCTCCCCGCCGCCGCCGCCGTGAGGGGAGGGAGAGTGGCGTTGCCGGGCCCGCCTCCGGGGCGGGCCGGCGGAGGCAGCCGGGGTGGGCGCTCGTCAGGCGGTCACGGCTCCTGTGGCTGCTCGGGGAGGCGGCAGCCCGATGACGATGAGGGGAGGCCGCTCGCAGCTCGGCTGGGTGGGCTCGTACTCAGCTGTTCGGATTCGCTGGGCTTCCTACCCTCCTGCGTGTTAAGATAATAACAACAGTAGCATGTTTGCATTTCAGGAGTCTAAAACTTTGTTTCTTCTATCTGCGTCTATTTTGCCCCGGAAAATGAAAACAATATAAGATGTATTGCAAAATATTGTAAGCAGTTACTTTATAGTGGAGGGGATGATTCTGGCTCTATTTATGGAGCACATATAATGTATACAGGTTGCCCGGGGAAGCTCTGCCTGCCCTGTCCGTGGAAGTGTTCAAGGACAGGTTGGATGGGCTTAGAGCAACCTTGTCTAGTAGAAGGTGTCCTCATGGCAGAGAGTGGAATGAAATGAGCTTTAAGATTCTTTCCAGTCCAAACCATTCTGAGATTCTATGATTCAAAATGTTCTTTTTCAGGTTAAGTAAAGGTGGCTCATCCACCTAAGTCAAGACAATTTTTTTTTCCTTAATTGATAATTTTGATTAAGTGTTATGGTACCAAGCTCATTGGTGCCCCTACATGCTACCCTGACAGGGAACTGGGTTGTTGTATCCATAGCATTAGAATTTGGAAATCAGTACTCATTTTCAACCTCTGCAGTTGCTGGGGCCTTGGTACATCTTTTGCCTCTGTTTATGCTCCATGTAATTAATGACATTTGTGTTAGCTCAGTGAGCAGAGCATCTGTCCTTCAGTCTGAGCCCTGATTCCTTGGGAAGTGTTTTCTAATTGAAGATGGATGTGAGGCAGGCACTCAGAACTGACCATATTTGCAGCTCAGTGTGAGCAGTGACACTCCTCTGAGGGAGTAACTTCTTCTTACTCGTCACAACATTTATATTCCAGTGTTACTGTCAGTGCCTGTTAGTGGTATTTTGAGGTTGATATACAAGCATTTGCCTTCAGCCTGTAAAACTGCTTCTGCCTATGGCCTGACAGTGGTGGAGTTCAGTGAGTTTCTCCTAAGGCTCTAAAACTCTGGAGGGTGAGGTTTCTGTTTTGCAAAGTGTAGTCTCATATCTGAGTTTTTATGGCAAGTGCTTTAATCTTGTTTAGCACATTGTTTTTATTAGTAGCTGTAGTGGTTCCCAGTGGTTGTAGGATAAGTGCTGTGTAAAGGTAAAACTGGAAGTGTTCTGCACCCTTCATGTGCCTGGCTGAGTTAACATCAACAGTGGATTAACCACCTCTGTTGGAGGTAAAGAAGGTAATTAAATAACACCACAATTATATGGCAAATGAGGGTTTCTTTTTGGTATTCAGACTGTTTGTTCCTGTAATACTCAAACTCACTCTGTTACTCTTGTCTTTAGATTTAATTTTCTGCAGAGCTCATCAGAACCCAATATGAGACAGTGAAATACTGCAGCACTGTTGGTCATAATAGCCTGTCAGTGCAGCACCCTGGGTGTGCTTTGATTTCTTGCCAAGTTAAACAGTAGTTCTGCTCTTAGGAAGTACCAGCTTCTAGGTAAGATAACATTTTCCTGGCTGGCATTAATTCTACCACTCTATGTGTAGAATTGCTGCTGATAAGCACTCAAAGGACAATAAGAAAGGCTAATGATAAGAATTGTTGCAGAGAGCCTGATGACAGATTTTGTGATATGTTTCTGCTTACAGTTGAAGTAAATGTGGTTTTTAGCATGGTCTCCAACAGAGCTCAGCATAGGCAAGAGCTTCTCACAGTGGTTTATCAAACACAGAACAAGTATTTATTGAAGGCACAATATTGATAGGGATATGTGGCAGGGGGACAGGCAAATGGGAGCTGAAAGTTTTAAAACCCTCATGTCCCCAAATCCAAACTGTTCTTATTGTAGTCTGACAGCTGAGATCACAGGATACACCCAGAGTGAAATGAATTCCAAATCAATGCTGAAATAGCAGAACTTTTGATGTGTCATCAGCAATGCCTAAATACACATGTATGCAGATGTACTGTGTTATCCTGAAAGGAGAATAATCCCGAATTGAAGATTACTCTTTCAGACCTTTCTCCCTCACACCCCAAAAGATGTATAGAAAAGCTTACTAAGTACTTGCAATCAGTATAGAGTACAGAGAAAGGCTTTTTGCTAGTGGTTTATTCAGCAAAGGGAGTGGTCCTCTTCAGTGTATTCAAACAGCATCTCTTACTAGTAGTGGGGATCCCCATCAGAGAAATAAATCATCATCTTGTGGTCAGCCCAGCAGCAAGGAAGTCCCAGCTGCAGATTCCTGAGGTGTAGGAAACAGGTCTTCTAAAGATCATATGGAAGCTCTTCTCAGACCAGCTCTAGTCAAGGGCTCAAGCTCTAGTCCCCACAGGGTAGCTAAAGTTCAGCACAACACATTTCATCAGAGAATTGGGTAAATGCAGAAGTTGTGGCAAAAGAATTGCTGCTTTGCATGCTATGGTTGGTGAAAGCGAGAGTGGCTTGTTTGGAGCTTGAACAACAAATTGAAATTAGTGAAGACACTGATAGTGAGGCAGTAGTTGAAGGCAGTTGAAAAGCAAGAATAAGTGTGATGTAAGGTGTAAAACCTGGAAAGCAATAGAAATAAAGCATGAGAGGAAACCAACTTCAGACAATTGTTAGCAAAAGGTATGGATCTGTATAATCAATAATAAAAATTTCTTAGATGCAGTTGTATGGGGAGGAACAGAACTGTTTACCATTCAAAGTTGTTTTGCTTTTGGGCTAAATCTGTAAAGTCAGCTTACTGTTACTGTTAGGGCTAACACTCCTATGTGTTATCCTGCAGGTCTAGGAGGCCAGGGACTGGGACCTTAAACTGCAGTACTGGGAGCAGTGCAGAGTTCCTTGGGCTGTCCTGCTGGCCGACTGCTGCAGTTACAGCTGCAGCTCCAACTGCAGCCTGCTGCTGCCTCACAGCCACAAGTAGGACACAGCACAGATGGCCTCGCTGCCAGGGACGTGTGGAGCCTGCACTCCCCTTGCAGGCTGTTCCCTCTCTGGGCTCTCTCCCTTTCACACAGCTAGGCTGGAGAGAGTGGAATGAATTCTCATACCACCATTTTATCTTGTGCTCACTGAGGCTGAAAGCAGAGAGCAGAGCTAGAGCAAATAGTGGGAGTGAAAGTAATGATGGGGTTGTTAGAAGGGAGGCTGAGCTGATGTTTCATGAAATAGGGCATCACCATATTAGAATGTTTCCTGGGTCTGATGTGTCTGCACCCAGACTGACAGGGCCGCTGATTGCTGCAGAGCTGCTGTGCTTGAGCTCTAGAGCAAAATGGGATGATGCTGGCAGTATATGCAGGTATTAACTTGTTCTTGTAGCACCACAAGCCCTGTCCATTTTTCATGTGTTTATATATCACTCTGTGCTGAGCTAATTTTATGGGTATCTTTTAAAATTTCTTGCTAAGTGTAATGGCTGAGGTCCCAAATTTCCTCTTCACCAGCACACAGCCATCTTCCTGTTTATTGCCCCATCCACTGCCTCATCCTTACTCTTGGCCATCTCCAAGAGCTGCACAGCAACAGCAGCTCACCTGCACACTCTGGGTAAATGCAACCTGACACCTGCCCACTGTTACCTGAAGCACTTCTATTTGCAGCATCTCATTGCTTTTTACATTTTCATTAAGTACCTTTAAATCTTTTTTTAATGCTGCCACACAAAATTTTAAGCAGCATGCCACCAACATCTACAGCTGGGAAATTCACAGTGCTAGAAGTGAGGCAAGGCACAGGTTGTGGTGACAGAGCAGCTGGAGAGATCAAGTTCAGTTTATTGCTACTGGGAGACTCTGAAGTTGCACATATTTGCAATTCTTTTCTATAAGCATCTGAAAATATTTAAAAGAATGGGTTTTAAGTGCCATTTTAAGCCAGAGAAGCTTTATTATGATTCTTATGCACGTGTTGAGGCATTTGTCCAGAGTTTTACCCTTTTCTTGTACTTCAGTTACAAGGAAAGGACGCAGCAGCAGTGACTAGCCAGTCCTACTATCCTGCCCTTTAGATGCTTAAGACTGAAAATGGGACTGAAATTTCCTTTCTTTTTCTTCTTTAAGCACATAATAGAGAACAACGAGTGTCCAGGCCAAGTCCAGCTGCGTGGTTACAGCTTTAGTCAGTAGAGGGAGTATGGACACCTGGGTTAAAGCCACACAGGTCACCCGTGACATCCAAGAGAATTGACTTTCTTCTAGAATTCCTCTTTTGTCTGCAAAACCAGGTAAATTCTCTACATGTATATTTTTTCCTAGAGGCCAAAATGCAACTGTTGGCTCCTAATGTGGTTGATGAAGCTGAAAGTGTAGGAGAGGGGAATGATCCTTTGTGCTTGCCATGCTTTTCTTCTTGTGCAGCCTCCCTGGGAGCATTAGTCTGCTTGCACCTGCAGCTGGGGCTGGCGTGGAACATCACCTTTTCTCCTGTGTGTCAGGATCTTATGTCACCATTAGTGACTGTAGCAGGGTTCTGTTTGCCTCCAGGGAGAGCAGAGCCTTCACCTTTTCACTGAGGAAGCTGAGAAAGTGACTCTGTGCATGACTTACTGCCAAATGTAGATGTTGCAAAGAGCATCCTGCAGGCCAAGTGCTTGCTGGGGCTCCCTTGGGAAGGGGCAGGTTCTTAATGAAGAAGAAAGAACCTAATGGCTCTGTGAGCTTTCTGCTTGAAGAGTCAGTCCTAAGCTGGTGCAGAACCAGAGGAGTGATTTGGGGGCTCTGATGAATGGTACAATCCAAGAGTTTCAAATGGAGGTAGACAATCTGAGTTCATCCATTCTTTTACCAATGTGCCACTTTCTTTGTGTTTCCAGATGTAACACTTGGTCTCTGTTTCCCATAAAAATGGGAATGTGGACAGGCTTGATTTTTGTTTAGCAGAAACTTCAAAAGAAATTTGCAACAAATTTGATATAAAGTGGATTGTACTTTTTGGTGTTTTTTGGTCAGACACCATGCAGCCACGATACAGCACAATACTGCCAGAGTGCATCCAGCATTTGTACTTTCTTGTGCTCATTCCTTGCATTAGCAGTCTGGGAACATTCTCCACTGGCTGCCCCTAAGTGGTACTCCATGACATTATGCAACCCATTTCAGCTGTATCTAGTCTCTTAAATGCTGTGCAAAACTTGATCAGAGAACTCGTTTGGCTGAAAGCAACAGAATAAATCTTAACATTCATCTGCATTCATTTTGTACGTGTCACAATGCAACCATGTTGTTGTTTTTTAACAAGCTGTGGAATTCTGGATTCATTCAAGTCTGCAGAGCATGAATTTAGAAGTATCAGAAGGAAGAGCTGCTGTATTCCAAGCCATCAAGTTCCTAAAGCATAAAGGAGGAATTTAGCAAAAGGTTAAGGTAAGGATCAAGTCTGGTTTAATTTAGAGTGCACATGATAGAAAATGTGAAAAAAATCTGACAAAAATAGAAAAGGAGTTATTACCTTCAGATCTCTGTGTGCACAGGTGATTTTTTTAACTCCAAATGTTTGGTGTGATTTTGCCTGGATGAGGAATAAAAAGCAGGACTTGCTCTTAAAGTTTGTTTTAGTGGCTGCATGTCAGGTTGGGATTGAAATGACGATTTGGTCTAGTAAGCCTAGAGCCAAGTACCAAAACATGCAGATTGTCTGAGGAGAAAATGGCTTGTGAAGCTTTCCTTAGTCTGGGAGGATATGAAAGGACACAGTCCTATGTTACTGGGTGGAGGTGTATTCTGGTTTATGGGGTTAAAGTCCAGCAAAACCCAGGTGCTGCGTGAGCTGGCACTGCCAGGTAGAGTTGGCCCGAGGGCTCCAGGCAGCCTCTTTCAAAGGAGCTGTGACAGGACATTCCTGTGCAGGTAAGCCTTTGTTTGTTAGCCCTGCAATCCAGTCTCTCCTCCATCTGGGTTAACTCCCTAAATGTAAGGCTGCTTCCCTAAATTAAACCTTAATTATGTTCACTATATCCTTCGATTTAAGACCGAGCTGCACACACAATCTTTGCTGTAAAATGCATCTATAGCAGCTTTAAAAATGGGATTGATTGTACAGATTATCAGCCAGAAGCTTCACTGGGCTTAACTGTGAGTGGATGGTTTGACCTAATATAAACAATACAGCAAAATGCCCCTTATGAACTTCCCTTGTTTCAGTGCATTGTAATAATCACAACTGTGCTTAGTAAACCTCATCCCAGAATGGAAATGGTATTATAGAAAATAACCTCAGCATGTTGTATGAACTCATGCATGTCAAGTGAAAGGTGTACAGAGGAACTTGATATATCTCACCTGGTTTAGATTGTAGGTTATAAATCAGTTTATTAGAACTGGAATTTTATGGAAATGAATGATTGAAAAGATAGGTGTCAGAAGCAGACTTTATTTCCCCAATACATCAGTCAGAGTAATCAAGGTATTTGACTTCTTTATGCAGCTGGAAAATGGAGTAGAAGGGAGGAGTATAATTAGAAAATCCTGTGCTGCAGCAAAGTGGATCTCTCTTGAAGAAATAAAGGATTTAGAAACTAAAAGCTTATGCTGTCTCTTAATGACATCCCACTGCACCTCAAAAAATACAACACAGGGAAAGCCTTGATCCTGATTTGGGAACTGTGCACCTGCAAGCCACATCACAGCAGTGCACACTTGCTGTGGAGCTGACTTTCATGATGTGATTAATCTAATTAATTTCCTGGAGATAAGCTCCTGTATGTGGAGTTAAACCTGCACTTATGACTTCTGCTAAATTTGGGGCTGTGATTCCCTGTTGAACTCAGCGGGCTGGGAGCACAATGTGCTTCTTAGCACCGAGTGCTTGGATGCAGTTTCATGGCAATGGATGACAAAATCATCTCTCTCACTGAGACAAGCCCACAGCCAGCTGTGGGATGTAGGGTGTGGAGCTGGGAAGTGATTGCAAACTGCTGCTGCAAAGATCAGGGACTTCCAGGAGAGCTGGGTGGCCTCAGTCCTTGCTGAGGCCTTGGCTTTGGCAGTCTCCAGGTACATTTCCTGTGAAAACAAATGACAGAATTGTTGTGGGACAGGTCTTGTTTTGTGCTGGGAATGACATCTGCCTCCTGCAAGCCCACACTGGTACAGGAGGAGTATTTCACCCATCTATCTGCTTCTGGGATATAAGCTTACAAGATTTTTCATACACTTGACACCACTCAAAACAGCACAGTCCCAAGGCAGCAATGATGGAGTGAATCCAACAAGGTTTTACTTTCTTTTCATTTGCTGCCTAGATTGACCTGCTTATGTACTTCTAGATCTACCAGGGATACAAACTGGTCTTTAAATATAGAGATACGTGATTTTTGCAATGTGGGGATAGGGAGAGTGAAACTGCCCTACAAGTTCGAGGTGCTGTTTATAGGGCTTGACTCTAATATCCTCTTTATGTTCCACAGAAGCAACTTCAGGGCTTCAGTCACATCAGCCCTGTGAAGAAGGGTCTGCATGAGCTAGGTATTCTAAGTGGGGAAATTGTTAAGACTTCAACTCCTTGGCTATTGGGAAAGTCACTGCAGTATGTAATTTGCAAGGCAATTTTCTCTGGAAGTGCAATATGGCTTTGGTTTATGACCTTGATGTCACAAAGTATTAATAATCTCTTAAATCTATCCCCCTTGCAAACAAAAAACCCAACAAGGTGCAATCATTTGTTTGGATTTTGGGTTGGTATTTATAGTCTGCTTTAAAATCACAGCTTTTAGTGTGATACATAGGTGTGAATGCAGTGGGTTTCTTTACCAAACTTGCCTGGATACAACAAATAAATGAATTTCAGTCTGTTGGGAGGACAGCTGTTTCCATGACATTTTAAGCCCAGTTAGTATCTTCATCTCTTTTCTTAGCATGCTAAATGGGCATGACATGGCTTAACTCATATTTGTGTTTTGCATTAAAAAAACCCTGTCTCTATTAATTTCTTATTTCCTTTCTTCAATAAAAATCTCAGATAGTAACCTGCTATTTCTGTTCTGTTCCCACAAACACTCTTAGAAGTTTTGCAAAGGATGTGAAATGAAAGGTACAAGTGAATTACTGCCTGGAAGAGACCAAATGCCTGTTCAGGCAAACAGCCCCTTTGAGAAGCTCACTGTCACCACAGGCTCAAAGAAAAGAGAAACAAACCTTAAGTGTGATATCAAACAATCACAGAATCTGTACAGAGAAGTTTACTTTTCTTCAAGAATTGAGTTGTCTCATACTTTTAAATTCTAATTAGAATTAACATTGTTACTGCTGCAATGTCACAATGTTAATTACCTTTAATATATCCTGGCATTGAATTCCACAGGATAATTTACCTTAATTGTATTTTCCCACTGTTAACTTTATATTTGAGGTTTTTTTCAGTTATTAACTTTATATTTGTTGTATATTATACTGAGCTTGCCTGTCAGTACTTATACTGGAAACAGAGAAGACAGCAATAGCTATTTTAATGTGTGTCTTCCATATTCATTCTGATGAGTTCAAAGCACTTGACAGATCAGGTTGGTATCATTGTTTCTCTTTTGCTGTCGTGAAAGCAGTTGTTGAGATGAAGGGAATTTCCATTTTACACCAGCAGTAAACCCAAAAAATGGATTAGGATCCAATTCTCATGTGTCACTGTATGTGCTCTATACAGTGCCACACTGTCAGCCTTCTCACAGTGATTCTTTCTTACTGGAACATATGTAGTTCATGTAGCACAATTAATACAACTAAACTGACAGGAAACTGAAGAAGTGTGTGCAAGTTCCTGGATCTGGGTTATATCATGGCATTTGACAGCCAAAATCCATGTTATAAGGGATTTTCTGTAATAAACATTCTAAAATGAAAATGAACACCTGGCAAAGGATCAAGCTTTCTCAACCTTTCTACATCTGTTACAGCAAGGCTGGGATTTTTAGGAGTCAATGCTGCCCTTTGCTCCTGGCAATCACTGCAGCAATATCCAGTTGGTGAGTGAGGTCATTTGGGGCATCTTGCTGCTCTCCTGTCACAGGACATAATATTTCTGCATGAAGAAATAACCTCCTCTTAATAAACCTTTTCTGTGCCTCTTTTACCATCTTACTGAGAACTGACAGCAGAGATGAGTGGATGGTTCTCCAGTGCTCTCCTGGTGACAGGATAACAGCCTATTCCATCTGTACTGAAACATGATATATGCTGAGGGTTTGGGCTGTGCATTTATGCTCTGCCCATTACTGTGGTATTTAAATTAGGTCAGACATGGTCTTTACTTGAAACCTCTCCTTAATTAAAAGCATACATTTTTTGGCAGGAAGCAGAGGGCAGTTAGTAGTACTGTAAATAACCTTTTCCAGGCTCCTTCTGCCCTACACAGGAACATTGCTACTATTCCATACCTCACATACAGCTCTGGCAGAGCTCATTGTTGTAGGATTTACATCACACCCACTACACAAACCTATTTGGGACCAACTGGCTGCTTTAGTGACTGGAAATCAGTGGACTGTAGGTGATCCTGTGTGGGACTGTGGGCCTTTATTCTCCAATTTTCTCATCTGCAAGTTGTAACAAAGATTATTTCTTGTGTGCCTTGGGATCTTCTGGAAAAGCGTTCCCTATGTTAAATTACAGTGTCAGAGCCTTTTTAGGGATAGTTTTGCTTTTCTGGAGAATTAAAGGCTGAGAAACTGAGCTGGATGTTTCAGTGGTCAGTGCCCACAGCCACAGCAGCAGTCCAAACCATGTCCAGGCACTGCCTGCTGAAGACATTTTAAAAGCCTGGCTTTTCTTTTAAGTGTCAAAATCGAAGCCTTGTTTCCCTCCCTTTCCCCATTAAACTTTGGTTGTAGGTACTGAAATCTTTTTTGAAGTCTTGGACAGAGATAGGAAACTTTTTCATCCTGGCTCCTGTCCCTCAGCTTTAATATTCTATCATGCTCCAGTTCATGAAAAGGAAATGGGATTCTTCTGCCTCTCACAGGACATTCTGTAGCTCTGCTAGAAAACATCTGGTGCTTCTTTTGGGTCTGAAACAGTCTTTGTGGCAAGGCCCAAACAGGGAAATAAACAGTTTTTTTCTTTTTTCTCACAAAGTACAGGCTGGCTCCAGTTTGTTACAGAACTTGTTTGATGAGATCAGAGAACATTAAATCTTGACACCCCTGGTGACAACAAGAAGAGGTATATAGATGAGAATAATTTTTTGACATCCAATGAAAAATATTGATCCAGAAGAAATTTTGATTTGCAGTGCACAGAGACTGAGCTTGGAGGGTTTGCAGGCATGCCCATGATGCTTTGACAACTGGAAAAGTGCATAGTTGCCCCATTTTGGGGGATCTTTGTCTCCCTGCTTTTTGGAGGACATATGGGACTATCCAGAGAATTACCAGAGGCTTTATAGAACAGGCTGTGCTTCACCTAATCAACAGAGTGTAGGACATCACACTGGGAGCTCTAAGGCTGGCTTTATTCTCTGGACTGAATGTGTATAAAGAGAAGTGCATGAACTGGACTAAGAACATGACAATGCCCAGGGTCTGGTCACCTGGATTCTGTGTGTTAGACAGGCCTTTGGATAATAAACTTACCCCTCTCAAATTTGATTCCAGGTCTACAAAATAAGGTAGTTTTGGCTCATCTTTGAGGTCAGGAGGCTTACAAGTCTCTTTATCTCTATGCTGACCTGGGTAAGTGCAACTGGCAATTGCCCTGATCTTTGAAAATGGACTAAGGACAGTCTGATCTTCAGTCTTGATTTAGACAAGCAACAAGGTTTAGGGCAATAGCAGGGAAAACAAATACATGGTACTGTGCTGGAATGGTTTATTCACTACTTAACCTCTGGGTTTTTGCTGTGTTGTTCCCCACCACCCATGAATAAGATGTTATACTCATTACTGCCAAATCTCCCTTCAGTCTCTCCATGCTCTGATCCTCCTGTGTTACTTTTTTCCCTTCATGCTTAGTTGTAGATGTTTGACTCTGAAATGCAGATGTCGACCAACATATTTCTGTTTCAGTTGGATGAACAGATATGTTCACAGATCTGTTATTTCTTCTCTCTATGACTCATTTACTTCATCTGTAAAGAGGAGCTTCATGTTCAGACAAAAGACTGATGATAATGTACTGACTTAATAAAAGACCTATTCCAAGTTCTCCACTGTCAGTGTGAACTTGCATAGGGCATTTGGACAAACATGGCATCAGAGGACAGAATTTCAGAAGGCCTTCACTAAATGGATACTAATTTCTCTGAACATCCTCTTGCCTTTGGGCTCATGGGCAGGGAAACAGCCTTTGTGATGAAAATGGCACTATTTTTTCAGTTGCAGTGTGATCTATCTTATTGTTTTGTATTTGTGTGGAGAACTGTTCCACATTCCTTGGAATCATTGCTACTGCAGCAAGGTAGTTTACTTTTAAAATGTAGAATAACAGGAACCAGACTGTGCTAATGATTAAATGATACTGATGGTTGAAGTTTAAGTAACAGTTAATGCACTAATTCCAGTATAGGAAATACACTAAAAAAGCAGTAAGAGTTCCTCTTGATTTTCATAATTAATGAGAACTGCCATGATCCTTCAACGTATTTCCACCCACACTTCCTTTTATGTTAAGAAGTATACAGGAACTCACAGAAATCAGCTGGCAGAAAGCCTTTCACAAAGCACTTTCCAGCACAATGCACAAGCCACGTGTGCTCCCCTGAAGGGTCTTGGGAGCCAGATCTTGCCCATGTTGAATCCTGGCCAACAGTCTCATTTCTTCCAGTGGAACAGAATAAAGTGGGGCCTTCAGACAAGAGTGTACCCAACACACATCTGAGCCATGTGTACCCAAATAAGCACCATCAGCTGTGCTGAGTGTTTCTGGAAGGGAGATGAGTGGGGTTCTCATCACTTAACTTTAAACATCTCATTTGCCTAGTTCTTGAATATCTCTTTAATTCATGGGTGGAAGGGAGCATTGTTAGAGAGCAATTTGTCCATTTTAGGTGTCTGCAGTACAGTGAGGGGAATTCCACCCCAGTGCCTGCTCCTCTGCACTCATTATATAGAAAGTCTAGACAGTTGGCTTGGATATAAATGTCTGAAGATGAGAGGTTTTCTCTCACCTATCTAGATACAATAGAATCTGCTGGATATTAGAGGGATTGTGGTGGCTCTGGGTCAGATAATAAATGCCCGAAAACATGTCGCCACTTGGCTGAATCATTGCAACCACACAAGATCTTAATTTTAATGTAAAGATTGTTTACAAGAAGTTTCTGAACTTTAGTCTTGGCTTAGAGTGAGTAAGGCCTAAAGCAGCCACTGATCCTCAAGATAAAAAGGTCTTTCAGCAGCTCTGTAATCAAAGGAAAAAAATAGCTTTTCTTTAGATCACTGCTTTAATCTTGTTCCTCCCACCAATGCTGGAATTTTGTGTTCTGCCCCAAAATGTAGAAGGCTATTTATAGTGTCAGCCTGAATGAACAGTAGGAGCTTATTGCAGCTGCACCTTTGAGGTGTTGAAGTCACATAACTGAAAGTTGACAGTAATGAAGTTCCACGATATTTTCAAATGTAGTTTCTGCCACCACTCAGTTCCCACAGTACATAGGCAGGGATTTCCAGGCATGTGGTAGGGAAAAGAATGAAGGGATTCAGCTCTGAAGCCCTTGTTGGCATCTGGGGCCTTGATGTCACCCCTTCACGTGGCCTTTATGTGAACCATCATCTTTAAAAGGTTGCTGCTTTTGGGGAGCAAGTGAAGTATTGGGGCATTAGGGTGGGTAACTGCCTGGTATGTAACAAGTTGAGTGTCTCATCAGCTCTTTGCAGAGAGCTGCTTTATCTCCTGATGCTGGTGAATAAAATGGAAAGCTACTTGAACAATTTGGCTGTTTTCTTTTAAACAATATAGATAACAGCAAAACACAAAATGTTTGCTCTTTTTGTTTCCCTAGGTGCAGACATGAGTATTCCCTTGGTTTTTGCATTACATTGTCTGTGTAATGCTTCTGTTTGTCAGAATAATTTAAAAGACAAGAGCAGTGAAGTGTTTTAGGGATCCCAACAGTTAATGCAAATACTCACCAAGTCACAATAATGGATCAGTCAGGTGGAGACAGTTTTGACTATCTGTGAGAAGCCACTTTTCAAAACAAGATACATATCACATCACAGAAAACAAGAGGGTAGTAGAGAGTATTATCAGGCAAATGTGATAGCCTGATGATGAGATGTCAGAGATCACATACCAGCTCTCTCATACCAGTTTAATTAAATTCATTATTCTGCTCACTTGTGTAAAATAAACAACTCCTCACATCATCATAGACTGAAACTTAAGTGTCTCCTGTGCTCTCCCATGTCTGGGACATCAGCACGGAGTTGTTTGCCTCCACACAAGCCCCTGTGAATAAATAAATGGTTATTGGAAAATAGTGACTGTGGGATGATGGCATTTCAACATTTATAGTCATCCTGAAGCTTTGTGACAAGCAGGTACAACAAAAGCTGAGGGACAGCTTTGCGGGAGAGCACTTGATAGAAAAGACACAAATTCAAGTCTACAGGCACTTCAGCCACATCACTGCCAGAGCTCTGTCCCTGGATGATCTTTCTTGTTCTCCCTGGAAATTCCCCTGAGAAAGTTTAGTCAGAGAGGCAGATTTGTCAAAATGATTCAAGGAAATCACTATAAGAGCTGTGAACTTTTTTTCTAGCTTCATCATATTGAAGCCAGTGGGCTTGATTCTCCTCCCAGAGCTGCTGTGTACCACAGACTATTGGCAGGAAAAATACAACCCCAGACCTGCTGACGTTCTTTGTCATCATGTAGTGACAGAGCTGTAATTGAAACATTTATGTGGAAGTTATTTGTGCTTAAAAAAGTGTATATAAGATTAAACAAAAAATTGTACAATTGATCAAAAATGAGGTTTAACTTCTAAGCAATTCCTGATTTGAAATCCTGCCTTAAAGCACTTGAAAATATTAATTTTTTTCAGAACTGCTTTAAATTTACACTCCTTAACAAATGCATGTCTGCATGTAATGCTTCTTGTTAGTCTCACAAAGGGAGGTCACCATCATTGCTCTCCCACCATTTGGACAAGGAAAGAGACTTGGACCTAAGGACTGAGTGAGCTGGCAAATCAGGGGTGGAGCTGGATGGAGAAGTGAGAAGCCCTGTTGGAGCCCAAGCCTGATTCAAGAGGCACCTTCTCATCCAGCTCTTCTCCTGGTGACATACTGTCTCCCTAGGCAACTATAGATCAGAGAGGAGACAAAAATTCTTGTATCCAGAACTGCAAAGCAATGACTTTCCCTTGGATGTAGGAAAATGTCAGGGAAACAAGTGAACTAGCAGTTGAAGCAGAGGCGTTGGAGTCAGGTGCTTCAGGCTCTATTTTTGGCTTGGACCAGCCGTTTCACTTCTTCCTTTGGCTTCCCCTCTGCAAGATGAAAAATGAGGATGCCTACAGCTGCCTCCTGGGACTGGATTGTCTTGCTAAAGCCAGGACTGTCAAATCTCATATTCTGGATGATGCTCAGTGACCTCGGCTCCATTCTTCTCTGCTTTGGTGCCTGCACCTCCTTTAATTCTATCTCCCCTCTGCTTTTTTGGGCCCCTGCAGGCAAAATAGAGCAGCATCACAGCAGCAAATCTCAGGATTGCTGCTAGGTGGGAGCCTCCTCTGTTTCTGTATACCCTGGGGCCTTCCACCATAGCATCTGATGTGCAAAATATCCTGGGCTGCCCCTTGGGTGATGTGTGGTGTCTGTACAGGTGGTAAAGTACACCGAATAGAATTATGGCCCTTGTGTAAAGCACTTCCACTCCTGTCTACATTAGGGATGCAGTTTCAGGGCACAGGCACTGACAGGTGCTGGAACATGTTCAGAGAAAGGCAGCAGAGCTGGAAAGGGTCTGGTGCACAACTCTGATGAGGAGAGGCTGAGGGAGCTGGGGGTGCTCCTTTTCCTGGAGAAAAGGAGGTGCAGGGGGGACCTTCTCACTCCCCACAACTTCCTGACAGGAGAGAGCAGCCGGGTGGAGGTCAGGCTCTGCTCCCAGGGAGCAAGGGACAGGACAAGAGAAAACGGCCTCTGTAGGACCAGGGGAGGTTTGGATTGGATATTGTGGAAAATTTCCTCATCAAAAGGGCTGTGAAGCCCTGGCACAACTGCCCAGGGCAGCGGTGGAGTCACAGTCCCTGGAGGGCTTTAACAGATGTGTGGAATTGGCACTTGGGGATGTGGATTAGTGGTGGCCTTGGCAGTGCTGGGGGAATCGTTGCACTCGATGAGCTAAAGGAGTTTTCCGACCTAAACGATTCTGTAGCCCCGCTCCCCTGTATCCCCGTGCAATGTCAGCCCAGCACGGCTCTGGGAGGGAACAGCAGGAGGTGGTGAAGGCCAGCTGATGATCACCACCTCAGCCCAGCCATCCTTGCTTTGAATGAACGAGTTTTCAAGGCTGCAGATGTGTTTTCTTTGCTGCGTTCCCCGTTAAATCCCGGCTAATTAGGGAGTCTCTCCTTTTTTACAGGAAGCACCGCCACTCCTCCTGCCCTTCCCTTCTTGTATTAATCAACATCGCTACCATCTAAATACAGGTGTGCCTAGAGAGCTCCTCCTTCCCAGAGCCCCTTCCCAGTGCCGCGGGGAGGGAGGCGGCGGCTGCAGCGAGCAAAATGGGATTTTACGATTATTTCGGATTTTAGGGCAGGAGCACTCGGGGCTGCGGGCAGCTAGGAGTAGCCTCGGCGCTGCCTTTCCACCCTCCCATCCGATTTCGGGAGGCGGCAGGACCCGGCAAGCAGGAGGATTTGGGCGCGGGGCGGCCCCGGACCGGCCCCTTTGTTCGCGTGGGCCCGGCCGTGCGCCGGGAGGGACGGAGGGAGCGGCGGTGCCGGCCCCGCATCCTCNGGGCGGCGTCGCCCCCCCCGCTCCCCCCCCCCCCCCCGCCGCTCCGAGCCGCCGCCCAGATCCCTCCTCCCGGCTCCCGCTCCCTCCTCCCGGCTCCCGGCTCGGCCGCGCAGGGAGTGGCAGGGCGGCTGTCGGCCGGGCTCGCATCCTGCGGCGGCACCGAGCCCCCTGCCCCGCTCCGCCGGGCAGCCCCAGGGTAAGGGGGACGGCGGGAGGGACGGCAGCGCCCGGCCAGCCCGCGCCACAACAAAGGAGGGCTGCACGGAGAAGGTGCGGGGGGAGCCCGGGCAGCGGGGATGCGCCGCTCGGTACCGATGGGAGTCTCGGCCGCCGCGCGCATTGTCCTTGGGCCGGGAAAGGCACTGAGCATCCTCGGCGGG
>VZRX01003606.1:62362-143391 GCA_013398075.1 Notiomystis cincta
CCCGGCTGGGCAGCACCGGCATCCGCCGGCGGCGGGAGGGGCTTCAGGGGGGTGCGGGCCTGCCGGGGGCGAGCACCCACTGACAGCCCCGGGCAGGGTGCGGGGTGGGCGCTCGCCGCTGTTCCTGGGTCGCGGTGAACGCGCGGTTGGGGCGGCCAGGGCAGCGGCCTGATGCAATGGAGATGGAGGTGGGAGTGGGTGTCAGCATCCAGGGCTCGGTGCCGAGCGAGTTTTGGGTTTGAAATGGGAGGAAAATTGTCTTTTGTCTTTGGGAAGCTTGACTGCTTGCTGGACTCGGTTTCCTCGCTCGGTTTTTCTTGTTTAACGATCCAGATATCGACATTAACCACATCCTGCAGAATCTGATGTGGGTTTTTTGTCTGTTGCAAGATGTGTTTCTGAGGAAGGCCCAGGTTGAGCTGCTGGCATTGGCACAGTGCTCAGGTTATGAGCAACCAGGCAGGAGGGTTCTGCCCCTTGCATCTCCTGACATGAAACAGAAAAGGGTGTTTGGGGCAGCATCCAGGGATGGAGGCAGAGGCACGAGTTGTTATCTCCACGGTATCTAGGCAGGCTGCAGAGGCGTTTTGGAAGTACTGTGAGACAAAGCACTGTGTCAGCACCGAGTGTTGTCTGCTGCTCTGTTGAGCATCAGTCTCACAGGCCTACAAACCTTGTCTCAGAAACTCATCCTGCTGGAATGGATGTCAAGTTTTACCACTCCATCCATTACTGCTTGCTAGAAGTGTTTCCTTGAGGGTGACTTGCAACTCAAGAATTGGCCTGCATGTGGACAGAGATGTATTTCGGGTGCCTGGCCAGGCTTGTTGACTTTAGCCTCTGCCCAGCTGCCTGCTAACAGCATTCCTCTCCCCATCACTGCTCCAAGAGAGCCCCATTAATCAGCACAGGTCTGTCACTGCTGGCCTGGTGATGCTTCTGAACATAGTGCAGCTCCTGTTCTTAAAGTTGGGTCTGAGATACGGCATTTTAAGAAATTACCTGCCTGCTGTTAGAGCCTGCCAGGGATTAGGAGGGAGGCAGTCTGCCTCAAACGGCTGTGTTCTCACGAAAGTTGTCACTGCCTACCAGAAATCTCTGGCAGTACAGGACTTCAAAGGCTCAGCTCTGAGACATGGCACAAGTGACAACATTAGCACCAGCCACTGCAGCACAGCAAGGAGAAGCTGTGCTGGAGCCTGTCTGTCATTTCAACTCTCGTGTGGGGCTGCCTTCAGTTAGAGGAAACCTCGTGTGTTTCAGGAGATGCTCTTAGGATCAGTATGGATGGGATTATCTACTGAGGCTAGGGGTTGGTGTGTGCTCCTCTAGCCTTGGAGGCTGTCATAATACACTCTGCAAGGAGCAGTTCCTGGTGTGTTTCCTCTTTATCCCCACTTCAGCTTTTTGGTTTGGCAGAAGAAGTGATGGAGAACCCAGAGGGGGGGTTCTGGTACCAAGGGATGTGGCTCTGTAAGGACATCCAGGCTAATTCTTCCCTTGTGTTAATGGGTGGTTAAAAGGGGTCAAGGCATGGGTTCCACCCCTGATTGAGGTTGTTGGTTTTATTTGTCAAAGTGCTGCCTCTGCCCATGAAACTTGGGGAAATTAATTTTGTTTGCGTTTTTGGTTTTGTTGGTTTGGTTGGGTTTTTTGGTTTTGTTTTCTTGGTTTGGTTTTTTTTTTTTTGAGAGGCTGTTTTATAACTCTGGAGAGGACAGGAGACAATAGATAAAGCAAGTTCCATACCCCAGGTACATGGTGTTGGTACCACTACACAATACATGGCAAGGTTTGGATACTTTTAAAGTTCTGGGAAGGCCCAGGTATGGGTAGCTAGACCTGAGTGTGACTTGTTGCTAACCTGTGTTAGACTCTGGTGTGCACTTATCTGTAGAGATATCTGTAGATATTTATAGGAAGATCCATTTTTTCCATGGATGCCTTTTATAAATACTTTATGACTGTTTTCCTCTCCATCTCCCAAGGGCTCTGAGCACAAGAATGACCAAGGAAGTTGCTGACATGGGTTGAGAGCATTATTTTTTCCTCTGTTGCTGACTTAAATGTCCCCAGTAATCAGTCTCTAGCTGTTATTCCTTTATCACTGCTTTTGGGGTATTTATGGTAGAATTTCAGGTCTTGGCTGATAGTACTGCTGATGTCAGACTCCAGCATGACTTGGGCTTGGTTTTACTGGCCAGTTTTTCAAAACAACCATGTTAAGTTGCTGAATAAAGAGGACCTGTCCATGCTCACTTCAGAAGCCCAGGTGAGAGTAAGGAATTTGGCTTGGTCTTACTTGTGTCTTACTCTCTTCCTGTCTTCTCCACATGGGTCCCTCTTATCCCACGTGGAAGCTCTGGTCTCCGTGGCTGACACTGATGGAGACACACAGAATTCTCAGTGCATCATTGTACAAAGTCTCTTTCTGCAGCACCCCCATGCTCTTGGAGCCTTTCCCTGTTCTGCTGAGAGCAGCCTGTGTGCTCTGTTGAGTGTTGATGCTAAACAGGACAAAACAAATTCACTTCCCTCATTGCTGGATTTCATTTCTTGCTCTTCTATGATTGTGCAGTAGCTCTTGTTGTGGAAAAATTAGTTCATTGCATATGACTGATACTTTCTTCTATTCCCAAAAAAAAAAAGATCCAGTTGAAACCCCTTTTAAATAAAACCTACAGGAAACTCACAATGTTTCTGCATCAGACTTTTTGGAAATCATTCCTGTATGCTGGTACAGTTTTTATTATTCCATTACAAATTACTGAAAAAACAGCCATGTTTGGTTCAGATGCAGCATATGAAAAGAAAGATCTATGAAGAAATAAAGCCAAGCTTTGTAATACTTTGTTGCCTTTTTTTTTTTTTTTTTTTTTACTACAGAATGATGGAATTAAATATGATGCTGACTTGAATGGGCACTTGAAATTAAGTGATACTGTCCTTTCAGTGATTTATTTTTATTGAGCTAATGTTTACTCACATGCATAGTTGCAGAGGAATGTAGCACAGACTGGCAAAATTCCATGTTGCAGTTTCTGAGCCTGTCATGGAGTCTCCATCTCCTCATCCCAGTCTGCTGAAGCACAAAGGGAATCTAAACTTTGATTTATTTTGAGAGTTTATGCTCTGAACTCTGCTCTCAGCTCCCTTGATAACTCCACTGGTGCCTGGGAAAGCCAAATGATTATTTCTGAAAATATTTATACTGTGTGTCTATAAAATAAACACTTCAGAAGGACTTCCCAAGTGCTTTGATGGGTTGGATATTCAGGGAGATAGTGGTGCCATCTCTGCCACTGTTTTTTCAGAAGTCTTCAGAAAAATCTTTCCTTTCTTTCTGTTTCTCCCAGGTACAAAATGGGTGTTGTAATTCTCACCTCCTTTAAGGTTTGTGAATGAAACACTCTGGGGATGTTTGGGATGTGGATCTTGGAACTTTTAAATCCCTTTTTGGCCCTTATAAATCCCTTTCCTCTGCTTTCACATATGCTTCCTTTAAAAAGGTAATGCAAATTAAATTGTATTGCCTGTGCCAGAGCTCTTGGTTGAAATTAATTCTATTTTATTTTACTGAATAACTTACATAGTGTAGTAAAGACCACGTGGATATCGGTTACACTGGAAAGACTTCACAGAAACTTCAAGAAATCATCTGATCCATCTGTCTGTTCCAGGCTGGATCTATCTTTGCCTGTCATTCAAGACAGAGGTTTGGAGATTTTTATTTTTCAAAGAATAATGTTGCAGTGAAGGAATTTGCACAGCCTCTCAGGCAGTCTGGCTGAGTTTGAATTCTTTCTGTAGTGCCTGTCTTCCCCTTTGTTTTGCTGTTGCCATTGTCACTTTGTCTGTTTGCCTGTTTCTGTACAAAGGACACTTTAAAAAAGTGATAAAAACTGATAAAACCCAACACAATTCCTTCTGCAGCATGAACTTCTTTTGCAGCACATCCTCTGGTGGGGCAGGGAGCTTCCAGCCTCATGCCCCAGCTTCTGACATAGTCACTGACAAAGGATTTCTCTGGCGGATCTGTTCTTTTTCTTCCTTTGGCATATTCCTCCCCTATTTATCTCTTGCATCATGCTCTGACAACTTCTGTGTCCTGTAATTAGTACTGGAAACTTTTCAGTAGCCTGACAGGCACAAAAAAAAGCAGCTGCCTGTTGAAACAAACAGCACTTTCCCATGCTTTGCAAACACTCCCATTCATGACCTGCAAGTGCCTTCCCTGGATGCAGGGACTATCCTGGCTGCAGAACAAACCTCCCTAGAAAAAGAGGCCTCTCCACTTATGTTTAATGGACTTTTTAGCCTCATATCTGGCTGTTGTATCTCATGTACTGTGCTACCTCTGTGGCTCCTGTCAGCATGAAGTTGGCCCTGGTGAATAAAGCTTCCTCCTTGGCTATATTTAGCATTTAGCTATTTGTTTAATAACTGAAATCCTTAGTATGCAAATTGGAGCAGGTCAGTCTCTAACCTTGGATAAGTGCCTTTTTTTTTTCCCTCTGGACTTTTGTTTCCTAGCTGGTGAGTTTGGCATGTTCAGCTGATGACCCATCCACCAGCCACCCCTAATGGAGATTTAATGATGGACAGCATGGCACAGAAAGGCTTGTGTGGAATATGCTGCTGAGACAGAGGAAGTGGATGTTTTGCCTTTCACTGTTCATCTTTTATGTGTCTGTTTATCTGCTTTTACTGAGGTCTCTGTAGCAGCTTTTTGAACTTGCTGAGTCTCATCCATAGGAAAACTTTGTTTATATGTATACATATATTTATTTATATTTCTAGTAAACAATACTGGCAATATCAGTGCCTCCTGCAAGCTTAATCTTGATGTCTCTGAAGCATTTGCAGGCACTATTCCTCTTTTTAGCTCTGAACCTCCCCAAAGCACATTGGCTAGGTGCCAGGAAGGTGTAGGAGCACTTCTAGCACACTTCCATGGAAATGTCAAAGTCAGATGGTACTTTTTGGTGATCATATTATTCAGGTTTATGGACTGCCTCTGCCTTCGGGTGCTGGCAACTTTGATTGCCATTGTTAGTGACAACTCAGTTTTTTCTCTTCCTTTTTGGTTAAAATGTGGCCAGTTTGTGTTAGAGATGTTGTGCCACTGCTTTGCATTGTGATGTAGGGAGGCTGCTTTAAGGGCACTATACTTTCTTGGCTAGATGAGATTATATCTTGATCTCTGTGCAAAATCATGATTGTGGCTTTGCCTGCATTGGTGGTATAGAAACAGCCTGTTTCTGTGAGAAGTGAAGGAGCAGCCAGGGACACTTGGTGACTCTAAAGCCCCAGCTGGAGCATGTAATGCTGTGGTACTTCAGGAGTATGGTGGGCTGATCCATCTATCCTGCCTACCTGTGTGCAGGCTGAGTTCATCCAGAGATATGAGCCACTAAATCCTGTGTTTAGCACTGATCTGTCTATCCAGACCCTTTTGGCTGCTGGCATCTACACATCATGGACTGCTGAGTGTGCTTTTCAGTGGCATGGCAGTGTCTCCACAGAGATGCTGATTGAAACCAGGCTATGGAGCAGTCCAGCTCTGCAAAGTCTCTGCTGCTGTGGGAGGAGGCTGGGATTGACAGCCTGGCCCAGATGTAGCAGCCTCTCCTTTTCCTGCCAGCTCAACAGGTTCTGCTGGAGTGGGCACGTTCAGTCTCCACTCCTGCTGTGCAATCTGCCTGCGTAGGGTGGGATTTTATCTTCTCACTGCCTAGAAACTGCAATCCTCAACCTCCCCATGTTTGACATCTTAGGGAGCCATCCTCTGGTGCTGGTGTGGCTTAGTGCCCAGAGGCTTTGAGCTGGGAGTTTGCCTCTCTCCATGTGGTGCAATCCAAAGTAAACGTTGGCTTTTGCAAGGCAGGGTGTGAGGTGTGGGGGAAAAGGATCTGTGTGGCAGGAGGAGATAACATATCAAATTGGATCTTATCTGTCAGTAGTATAACTTGCCAATTTATGATTTTGGTCGTTGATAGGGATAATTTGAATATGATAGGGGTATAATTTGAATAAGACCTGTTCCTTCTTATACTTTAAGGTCCATGAGCTAGATGAGTGAGGTACAGGTGGTAAATTACACTCCATGATTAACACATACTGATTGAAAGCAAACTCTCCAGATAACTGTTCTCCTTTTCTGCACCACTGGTTGGAGCTGTGTAGATATGTCAGTGTGAGTGAGGGCTGGCAGTGTTTGTAGAGAGGCTCAGGAGAAAGCTGCAGTTAACACACATAGCCCAGAGATCATCTGCTTAAGTGGAAGGCTGAGTTTGAGTTGGTGAATCAGCAGGGAGGAGGAGGAGGGTGCTTCCAGGAACAACTGTGTCCAGCATTGCTCTGTGGCCATCAGTACAGTAACAGGAAGCAGGATGCTTGTGTGGGTAGAGGAGATAGGGTTTGCCCTTGGTGTCCCAGAGGGAGAGTGGGATTGCTGCTCCTGAGTGTCCCTGGTTTGGTGACCTCAGGTCTTTCAGGAGGTACCAGTGGTGTAACACCCTGGTGTGCCCCTTCAGTTCACAGCTTGGTACAGTTGCCATCCCTGTGTATGTGGCAGGGACACTAGTGACCACTGTGGAAGAAGGAAGCAGTAGTCCTGGCTCTCAGTGCTGTATCTGAGCTATGGAGTGATGAGAGGTTGGATCACTAGAGGTCCCTTCCAGCCCAACTGGTTCTACCATAGTCTGTGTTTACTTTTTAGCTTCCTTCCTACTGTATCTTAACACCCAGAGTGTGAAGGTGGGTTAATTATTCTTTAAACTTTTCTGAACAGTTGCTTTGTTTGAAGGAATGAGATTATGTTAGCTCACAGTATTTGGCACAAAGTTTGTCCCTGGCCTGGTGAGACACTGCCTGGGATGCAGCATGCACTTTGGGTTGCCCACGTCTAGAACAGACTGAATTCAAGTGAGGAGGCTTGGAGAAGGTCAGCTGAGATGACCCAGGAACTGGTGAGTCTCATATCTATAAAGGAGAGCATTGCTTGCTCAGAATGGCACAGAGAAGGCAGACAAAGGGCAAAGCTGGGAGCTGGGCACAATGGGAGGGTGTCAGAGCTGTGCAAAGGGCACAGGAGGTACGTGGGCTGAAGGGCTGGCTTGGATAAATCTGGACTGGCAGCTGCTGGGGGGTTTCTGGGCAGCAGAGGCTGAAACTGCTGGGAATGAAATATTTTGTACAGTGGTTTCAAAACTAATGGAAAGGGGCTGCAGCAGGGGCAGGGTTGGATATTCCTATCCTGCATCTTTTCCTGAGGTTTTGGCAGCTTGTGGAGAGGTGGGGGGTCAGGTTTCCCTTGGTGTGACTGTTTGCACTGGGGTTGTTCTGAGGAGATTCTGTGGTAGATGTTACACCTGCAGTGGCTCAGGGCAAGGCTTCTGTCTAGTTCCTGCTGGGATGGCCAGGTCTCCATCACAAAAAGGATTACATTAACGTGGTGCCTTTTCCTTGAGAGTGTGTGTAGACACTGGACAGCATTATGGAGCACAGTGAGGACTTGAAGGGCAAGCCCAATGTGTCCCAAGCTACACCAGAAACTTGTTGCTTCCTGCTCTTATTAACCAAGTCATCTGCCAGTTTAAAGTGGTACAGCTGGTCTGCAGAGCCTGCCTTGTAAAAAGGGGGGAAAAATCAGGGCAGAAGGGACCCAAGTCCTGGTTTCATTTCATAATCAAAGTTCAGGACAGAGGTTACATTATAGAAATGCACAAATTAAAATATATGTATTAATCTGAACTCCAATTAGTAACAGATTAAGTGCCAGGGTGAGCTTTAGTGCTATGCTAAATCAGCAGTCAGAAGCTAGGAAATTCCAAAAGTTCAGATCCTTCTGCAGCTCTGCACAGCATGCATAGCATGGCAGGGTTGTTGTATAGCTCATACTTAATTAAAGAAATTGTTTCTCCAGTAGAAAAATACCAAGCCATTATAATGGAACATTTATGTCGTGTTTTATTGTGTTTCCTGCACTCTGCTTGCTCTCCTCGTGTTTCTCTTCCAGATGCTGTTTTTGACAAATAAGACTTTATGTGAATAGAGAACTGGGATTTTATCAAAGCCTCGTGAATTGTAGAGAAATCTCTGATGGAATAGAGTGGCCATGAATCAAGTCTGAACTGACCTGCAGTTGTGAAACCTCTGTGTACATTCTGTTCCCTTGCTCTGTGAGCCTGCAACTTTGGTGTCATGCCCCTAATAAATAAATCTCTGCAGGGACACTGTCCCCTGCTCCCAGGGCTGAACTCTAGGGAACAGAAACTCATGCAGAAACAAGACCATGTCCAGGATTTTTCCCACAAATTAGAGATAGTTTTGCTCTGCAATTAGTACAGAATTGTTGCTATCTGCTGTATCAGTCCTCATTAGGCATTTTGCCAGCGTGAGGAGCACGAGCTCATTCAGCCCATAAATTACTCCACAGGTTATGTGATGACTTCCTTGAATGTACTTTGGCTTTTTCTCTCTGTACTTTGCCTCAGGATTTGCATTGTGGTTTTAGAGTGCAGTAGGAGGGTTTTGCATATTGTTCCTTTAAAAAGCCTTGTTTTAGAAGTAAATCACAGGATGTTTAGTCTATCATAGAGGTTAGAATTAGTTTAAAAAATACCTGAGCTTTTAAATAAAAGTCCTCTAGGCTTTCTCTTGGCATTATGTGCTAATTATTACAAAACTTGAGTGAGCAACAAGACTAAACACGCTTCACTAGAGGTTAACAACACTTCACACTTGTCAGGGAAACTCTGTAATAACAACAGAGCTTTATGGCTGAAAACCTATTTGAATTCTCCAACTGCAAGAAAGAAAAACCTGATGGCTGACAGAGGGTACCAGGATTCCCTGGTTTTCCCTACATCTAACTGGAAGCAATATGCTCCTTTCATTCCTGCAGTACTCTCTCTCCATTCCCTCTATGGGAGAAGGAAAGAATTTCTTGGAAGAGGAGTCTGACCTTAATTAAAAATTAGTGTCTCTCATTTCCTCTGTACTTCAATTAAGTGCAGAGATTTACTCCTAATCTGCCACGTGCTTCAGAAATGGGTTTCTGGTGGTTTGTCAGAAGGAGTAACTAATCAGAGAAGTGAGAATTACTTGGATCAGATGGAGCATCTTAAGGAATTAAAAGATAAAATTGCCTTTTCTTCTCAGCATAATCTCTGTCTCTGTTAGCAAAGCTGAAGTTTGGCGTTATCATATCCTGTCTCTGATCGGATTCATTTCCTGTCCCTTTCACACAAGACTGAGTGCCTCAAGTCTGCCCCTTGGATTTGGACTTCAAGGCAGAATTCTGTGATTGAAATCCCCAACCCATCTTTGCAGCGTGTCAGTGATGTGAGGTTGTGAGCCTGGACTACCAAATCTTTACTTGCCCTTGTCCCTGGCATGGGACACTTGGCAGTGATAGACCCAGGAGTAAGAACTCCAGGAGATGGGGCTTTACTGTCTGAAAATCTCATTTTCCTGGGAGTGGGGAAGGTGCATAAAAGCTTGGAAATATGGAGTGGATGGAACCAAGTGCTCAGAGACAAGAAATGAAATGACTTAACATTAAAAAAAAAATCAGTATCTTTAGGCCAGCAAAGGTTTTATATAAGGCCTAATAAAGGAATACCAGATTTGGCTCTGAAAGCTTTTTGCCTTTATTCTATGTGCTTATTGAGGTGAGTGCAGAGCTCCTCCAGTGATCAGGGGATCAAATTCTTCTCTAGCATTTTATTTTCAGGGGGATGTTGAGCTCCACAGACTGCTTTGAACATTTCAGTGCCTAAAGCTGAAAGTTTCTGCCCCCACTAGTGATGTTTTCAGAGGGGAAGCAGGGGTGGCTCTTGGGCTGTTCGAAGGTAGGTTTGCTCTTGTGCAGTCCCAGAGACTCTGACAAAAGTCAGGGGATGAAACCCAGTGATTGTGAAGAGAAAGAAGAGAGATCAGGGGATGAAACCCAGAACCTCTTGGAGGTTCAATGCAAGAGTCTTTGTGCAGATGGAGCCATATGATAGCCCTGAAAAGGGCTGAAATTCTGCTTGCAAATGTGCTGCATCCCAAACCCTCACGTTCCTCAGCTGTAGTAGGAACATGAGGAAAGATGGAATAAATAATGGCACAAGCAATTGATTCTCAAAATGTCTTAGATGGGAATAGGTAAAACCAGAGATTTTATTGTGCTTTTTCCTATCCAAATAGTTGTCTTTGAAGGCATTGATTATTTGCATAAGTCAAAATTATTTTTAGAAAAGGGTTGTCCTGCTTCTCTGCATTGTTGTTATCATTAACCTTTTGGACAACATGATAATGTTGATTTCCCTCAGTCTGATAACTAAATGCTGTTCTTTACCTTTATTTCCAATGGGCCTCAGCCCTGAAAAGGTATGTCCATCTCTGACTGGAAAATTCAAATTTAATTTCCTATATGTGACTTTTCAGATTTAGAAAATTAGAAACCTAATTCTAGACCCAGCTGTTACAGTAATATTCAGATACAACTGGTCGGACTTCTACATGGGTCTCCTCTCATAGTGAAATCCCTGTGCCTTGCCCAGGATCTCATGTTGGGTAAACACTTCTTACATCCAGATTCAGCCAGAAGGAAGCACCAGGCACAGGATGGGATTCAGGCCAGCTCAGTCTGGTGTCTGGAAACATGTTCCTGTGTCTTGCAGTTGTTGCACTCAGTATGTTGAGGTGAAGAGATCCTTATTTTGTGTATCCCCATGAGGGTGTGCTGGCTCTGGGTGTGCTTTGTTACTTACACCTGTCCTGAACAGGATGTTATTCCACGTGGCAAGCAAACACTCGTGTGCCTTCATGAGAGTGAGAGGAGTGGATGAAGCAGAGAAGCTGTGGATAAGCTGCATTGCCAAAGACTTTCTCTTCCAGTCCTTGGTTTGTGTTATTTCTCTACCACATTTATGAAATAATTGACTCTAAACACCTCCAGTTGTTTGTTTTGAACGTGTGCTGCTCTGATACCATTATCTATGATGCTAACCAGGCATATCCAGATATATTGCTCCTGGTGAAAGGTATTTCTTGGCTGTACATCTGTATTTAGTTGAGGTTCCTGTCTCACTTTTGGAGACAAATTTCAGGAGAAAACGCCCTGGAATGAGTGTTTCCTTTAAAGAGAAAAGGGTTTCAAAAACTCCCTTTTCTTCTGCCAGTGAGAGAAATTGATACTAGTGGCTGGAAGTGGGGGAAAAAACCAAAAACAACCAAAAAAAGGGAGGCAGGGGGGTGTAAGGTGTGCCCACAAAGCACAGAAAATGACTGAAAAAGGATTGAATAAATGCTAGATATGAACTCCCAGAAACTTACCCTCCACGCACACCCCCCCACAGCAGAACAAAAACTCAGAAGTGCCCGGGGAGGAAAAATACACTGGGTGATGGCGTGGCCTGGAGAACAAAATTGTGACTGGTCCCTGGGAAGGGGAGGAGGAGTTGGGGCAGCCCAGAGCACAGCAGGTGCTGAACTTGCTGAGTTTGTGCCGTCCCTCCGGAGCTGGGGCATCTCCACCCTTGAGCCAGTGCTGCTTCAGCCTCCTCTGAGGTCCTGGGTTCAGGGCTCCCCGGACAGGCTGAGAAGAAAAACAAACCGAGACAAAAACAGTTCAAAGGAACAAAAAACAAAACAATCCAAGAGGATTCCCTGTACAGCCTCCAGGCTTGGGGAAGGAAAGGGGGAAAAACCTCTTGCTTCAAGCTAGCAAAAACCCCAATCCGACCAGAGGAACAGTGCAGCATCCCCAGTCCACACCATCTGGAGAGAGAGACTGAAGCGTTCCCAGGCTCCGACCCCACCCCCTGGCTCATCTTAGAGATACCACAGACATTTCTGGGCATAAAGCAGGTGATTGGGGAATAAAGGATCATCATAAAATCACCCCAAGACAGTTCCTCTTTCTGAATCTGAGCCTGTGTGACTCACACTCAGCTGTCCCCTCATGTGTCCCCTTTTCTGATGGAAAGATGGGGAAGAGAATTTTGTGGTCATTTGAAGCAGGCTTTCATGGTGTGCATTCCTAGGATGCTTTTCTTGGTTGTGGGAACAGACAGAACCATTCATCCCAGTATGGAAAGACTGCAGGAAGAATCTAGCAGAGATTGAGAAAATGCTTGTTGTCTGTCATGTCTTGTCAAAGAAATAAAAACAAAACAAGCAGAGCTGGTGGTACTGGAGTATCCAGAGGAGCAGATGGGGTTTTCTTTAGGATGTGTCTGCAGAAAGTCACATTTCCATGAAGTTTTGCAGGAAGGCAAAGCATTATGTGGGTAACTGGGGAGTAGGAATGATAAATAGCAATAGAAATTTTCAGTTCCCCTGAAGTTTCTGGATAGAGCTTAAAGACTCTCCTGGCTGATTTCAGTATCAGGGAAGAGAGATGGCTCGTGTGTTTCTTACACCACATATTTGCCTGTGTTCAGCCACTACTGCTGGAAGCAGATTTTTTAGATGAGCTGGAAACAGGTTTTTCAGGAGGGCTCTGCTAATAGAGCCCATTGGGAAGCTGAGGGTTCTGTGTGGGAGCTCAGAGCATGTTGTTATCTCTAATGGAGCTGGGCAGTGCCCTGTGGAGACACTGGCCTGTGTATTTCTGGGTATTTCTGCAGCATGAAAGCTGCATCACTCAGTCAGGAGCTGATGTGGGACTTGGATGGCTCAGGCAGTGTTGCTCTGGGTGGTGAGGATGACCTGATGGAAGAGCTCTGTGCTCAGTGTTCAGAGCTTCCTAAAAATCTGCTCGTATATATTTGTATTGAAGTGGGGGAGAAACTGATGACAGAGAAGGAGTATCTGTCCCTAGCAGCAGGCACAGACTTCTTTAAAAGCATCTCAGACATTTATTTTTATCTGTGTATCTGCATTTATAGTAAAAGTTACTCCAGTTCATCCTAATTTCCCTGTGTGATGATGAATGTGCAGGTTTGTGCTGAGGCAGCCATCCCTGGCTGTGGTCAGCCTGCAGCTTGTGACAGTGACACTTCAGATGGATGAGTTTGCCCCTGCCAGACCCTCCCCATAAGCCAACATGCAATGGGCACAGCCAGGCAGGAGATCTGCCATGATTCCCAGTGGCACCTGAGAAGTTTCTGATCTGTTGTATGTGGCCATGAACTGGTTGTGGTGGTTGTATTTCAGGTTAAAAGCATCTGTCTGTTCCAAAGGGAGCATGATTAGCAGCCTGTGAAGTTCATTTGTTTTTAGCATTAGTGTGTGGAAAGCAAATTTGTTTGTGTAAAGATTTCTGGCACAAATATTTATGTGGTGGGAATACACTTCCTCTTGTTTCTCTCCCCAGTGTAAAAATATCCAGTTGACCTGAGAAGAAGTAGAAAATCACAGTATCCTGTGATGGGAGTGGACAGCTGATCTTCAGGGATAGTGAGATGTGGAGAGATAATGAACTAAAGTTCCTGTCTCCTCAAAGATGAGCAGCAAAACAGAGGAATGCACTAAGTTTTCTGTTCCCTACAGTTTATGTGGCTTTGGCTGCAAAGTTAAGGATCCTGAGACTCTCAAGACTGAAAAACTGTAAAATCTTTTTATTCTTCTGGCATCCTTTCCTGCTTAAATTCTTCTCTACTGCTGTTTTTTCCTTCCCTGTGCCTTTTCATCTTCTCATCCACATCCTGTGTGGATCCCCAGCATTGCTTAATCCTGAGTACAACATCAAACCTTGTAACCAAAGTGTGGGACCAAATAATGAGTAAATTCAGGAGTAAGGTCATGTTGTGAAGAGGGTAAATGCTCAGCCTGAAGGTGATGGATTAAGATCTCTAGGTAGACCACATCAGCTGCCAGCAGAAGAGCTAGAGATCAAGTTGGTCTGTAAAATCAAAGCCAGCCCTGGGCAAAATGAGTTGTATGAGTTGGAGTGGGTGGGAGATGCCACATCTGATGGCTCACCAGATAAAAGGAACCTGGCTGATCAATGTTTCTCACCTTCTCACCTCCAGATTCAGTTCCTTGTCTCCCTGTTTTATGCTAAAGAGAGCTGGAATCTGCAGCCTCCTGTCCAGCTGACAGCTGCTCCTTGCCAGCTCTCTTGCAGGAAAGCTGTTTTTTCTCTGCCTTAAGAAGAGTTCCTTGCTCTTGTCAGTTACTTCTGCTATGGGTGATGTGACTGGAGCATCCTGCCTCTTGTGACCAGCCCTGATTTCTGTCTGCAGGTGTCTGAATACACCCCAGCTATTGAACACCTCTGTGGGCACACGGTGAAAAGGCTTTGATCCCTCAGTTTTTTGCTCAGGCTCCCTCCCCAGGATGTCTCTGCTGATCCCTCCTTTGTCTCCTTAAGCTGATGTGGGATTACTGCACTTTGGTGTTTTAGATGTTTGTGAGCCCTCAGGAATACGGTTTGGGAATTCTGCTTGTGGTTTTCCCTGCTCTGTATCTGCTTGCTGCTTTTCCTGGAGCCCTGCCAGCCCTCTGTTTGCTCTGACCCAGCTTGTGTTGAAGTCTTTACTCATGCCTTAATCATTTCCCATCCCATTTTTGCAATTCCCTCCTTGCAGCATCTGTAAATCTTTGCTGCACTGATTCTCAGGGTGCTGCCTCCTTCCTTTGCCCAGGATTCAGGTCTGTGTGCCCCCAGTTTCTGACTGGTCCTTGGACTGCCCTCCTTGCAATTCCCTTTGTCCTTAGGTTTGCATTGTCCCTGACTTACTCTGCTGCCACCTTTTTTCCTCCACATCCCAACCTGCAGGCTCCCAGCCTCAGCTTCCTTTTGGCTGGTAGGCTCAGTTTTTTGATTATTTTTCTTTATCTGTTAGGAATGTTACTGTCTTTTTTAAAACAACTTAGTAATTTCCTCTATTTTTCCTTTCTTGTCATAAAATTAGGCTTGTTGATGAAACATCCTTGCAAGGAATTTGGAGGTTTTATTCCATTTGCCTGCTGGGAAGGGAATGACATAAGGAAGGGTTGTGGCTTCACTAATGAATAATTGGTAGAGTTATGCTTAAATTTCAGGAAGTTTTGGGGTTTTATTTTGAATTTTCTTGTAAATCCATGGGGAAAAATGCTGGTTTTTCTGTGATAAGTTTTTGGATTTAAGGAAAGGAGCTGAAAGCCCCATCTCAGACACTGGGTTCATCCTTCCTTCCCCTGCCAGTTTGGAGAGGCTGCCCTGAAGGCTTGTGAGAGGGCTCTGCATGGAAGGTGGTGCCTTTCATCAGGGTTCTGACAGCTCAGCAGGGACTTGGCAGGTGCTGAACTGAGGCTTTAGAATTTAAAACCAGTCAAAACCATTGCAGTTACTCAAGTCCCAAACTGTATTTAAATTCGTGTTTAATGGCTCTGGGAAGTTTCAGCTTTGGCCCAGGACTTTGAGACTGATGGAAAAAAAAAAGAAATATGAAGATGGGAGATGAGGGAAATGATCACCTTTGTTTTATAGAGGAAGAAATGAAAGGTTTTGACTGTTCTAGGGCTGTGAGGACAGAGCTGGGCACTGCTTTCTGGGAACCTCATTCTCTGTGTGATTTCTCTGTGCTCTTCTCTCCCAGGTGTGTGACAATGGAAGAAGAGGTGCACCATCGAGGAGCCTGAACAGTGGCACTAGGACAGCTCTTGAGACCCTGGCAATAGGAGCCTGACATACAGGAGGCAGGAATCATGCTGAAACCAAGTGGACTTAAAATCCCAGGCAGGGCTGGGAAGCACTCCAGCCCAGTGGGACGGGCATCAGGAGCCACTGTAGCAGCTGTCACCACTGGCTCAAAGGAAGGTAAGAGCTCCAAGCAGGGCCAGCAGCTGACCCAGGCAATTGCCTGGCTTGGAGACAGTGGGCTGGTGGAGCCAGTGTTCCATGGGATGTGAAATTCCCCATCTCTGTGTAGGTCAGTGGACCAAAACAAGTGTAACAGGGTGAATAAATGGGCTCCCTCTCCTGAGTAATGCACAAAACAGGCAAGTTGTGGAGTGGGTGGGAGACAGATGGATCCCCTGATGTTTAGGGCTCACAGAGGTACCTATGCAGACATTGACATGGGAAGGGCTGGGGATTAGGCAGATGGGAACCTCCCCCATGACCTTAAACACTGCCCTGTAACCATTGCTAATGGCCTATGAGGATGTTTTGGTAAGCCACACTGGGATGATGATTCAGTCACAGCCTCTGCAAGGGATGTTCACACACAGACTCTGCTTGCTGCTGAGCCACTAACTCTGCTCCCTCATTACACCTCAGGGGCTGTGTTTTGCTCATGGATTCTTTCAGCTGAGCTCTCTTCTTTCAGTGACCAACAGTGTATGTATAACCTCTGCCTCTCTAAATTCTTTCCCCAAACAGTATTGTAAGAGCCACAACTCTAACTCAGCTTTTTGCACATCTGCAAAGTCTTGTTTGAGGGGCCAGTCACTGCTTGAGGTCATGGGCAGACTTCCAGATCCTTTGGTGTGATACAGGACTATAGGGATTGGAGAGGTGCTGCTCTTCCCTTGCTGAGGACTTGGCCCTAGGGGTGAAGATTACCAAATGTTTGGATTGCAGTTTTGTGGGAGTGGGTTTTAATATTAGCAAACCTGATTTCATAATTTTGTGCCCTAATTTAAGAGACGAGTATCCATTTATTTGTTTGCTAGAGGGAAGCATAAATTGACAAAGGAAAAGTTTGATAAGTTTGGCTATCAAACTTTTTATTGTTATTGTGTATTTTGTATTGTTATTGTTGCATATTGTATTTTGTATTGTTATTGTGTATTTTATTCTTCTGACCATGTGTTTCTGAATTTCCCCCTTGTTTCTCCATGCCCTCAGTTGTGATTGGGAAATGAACCTGAACTCCAGTGATGTGCCTGTTTAACTCCCAGTTGTGACTCTCTCAAGGTGCTTCAGTCTGGATTTATAATTGCAGTGTGTCATGGAGCTGCTTTCAGTTGATTTTAGCCACATGAAAAACACCAAAATGAGGGTAAAGATCTGAGGCCTCTCTTCCCCCCAGAGGCTTTGTAGTGGCATCTCAGCAGGCACAGTTGGTGTGTGTCTTGTGGTATGAAAGGGTCAGTCAGTGGTGGGGTCAAGGCAACCTCTGGGCTGAATGCAGTGCCTGTTTGTTGGAGTTCCTTTGTGCCTTGTTCAGCCCCAGCCATCTGTCACCAAGGGATGTGCAGCCAAGTACCCTGTGCAGGCTCCAAATGGAGTCTGACCTTTGCTTGAGAAGTTCTAAGTTTTATTCCTGGAAAAACGTGGGCATGGAGAAGGGGAGAAGTCTTGTGATGATGGGTTGGTAATGTGTGACAGATGTCCTGCTGCTCCTCTGCCTCTCAGCATAGTGCAGGAGGCTTTTGGGGACTGGGGAGCTGCTGGAGCAATCACAGCACTGAGCCATTCCTACCTGGGAGGTGAGAACAGAGCACAGGGAGGCTACTTAAACAGCATGGGCTGGGTGAATAACAGTGGTTGGGCTTGTAATGTTATCTCTGAGACCTCCTTGCTCAGTATCCTGCTGAAGAGCTACTGCTCTGTGTGGTGTGTACCTGCTCTTCCTCCTGCAGACCTCTCCAAGAGTTTGGCCAGCTGCCTCTTGCTCCTCTCCTTTCCAGAGATAATCTGTGAGCAAAGTGTGCATCCCAAAATCCTACTGACTTGCCTGTGTGCCCTTCTCTGAGAGCAGCAGCATCTGTGCTGCCAACTTCTGTGGCCCAGCCACAGCACACTCATGGGATTCAGCCTTTGGTAGGGGAAAACTACAAGAGAAAATACTCTGTTTTTTCTGTCAAATTGGTTTAATTCTATTCCAGAGACAAGTGTCCACATCACTGAAACCCTAACCATAGCAGGCACTGACATGAATTTTGGGCGTGCCTGCAGCCAGAGAATCTGATGGTAGATGGCCATGGAAGCTGGATTTCATTTCATTTCCTGGGATTAATCACATCTGGGCCACTGGACTTCATATGAGGTCTTGAAGTTGCATGAAGGAGTCTCTGTGTGAGGTGTTTGAGAAGCCCTGCAGAAACCATGAGCTCTGTGACCTGTCTGTGCACTGAAAGTGCTTCCTGGGAGGCTGACAAGGTTTTTCTGACTCCACAAAAGTTCAGTACATGCCCCTGAACTCCTGCCTTACTCCTTGCCACTCTGCTTACCTGTCTCTTGACAGAAAAGCCAAAGGAGTTTGGCTCCAGCTGCATTTTCTGGAGCTTGATGGAAGAAAACCAGAGTGGTTTGGGTTACAAAATACAGAGCTGATCTATATGAATTTGCTACCTTGGTGGAGAATAGAAATCTCAAAATCCTGAAATACAGTTGCAAAAGAGAGCCATAAATCTAACAAAGCACAGAATTAAACTGCAGCAATGCCTGTTGCCTCTGAGATGTTCCTCGGCTCTGGGAGCTTGGGGCTGGCTCAGAAAGACCCCAGATGGGGATTATGTCTTTCAGGTTGTGTGTTAAGAGAAGATGCCTGTCCTCTAGTTGTACCTAAGATATGTCAGAGCCATTAGCAGCAAATGAATTTTTAAAAGCTTCACAATTTGATCCTCTTCCCCTCCCATAAGTTTATCAATCTTGTCTGCACAAGTGCAAGTGGAGCTACTTCCCTTTATTCTTGCTTTGGAATACACAAAGTTGCTTTGATTTCTCCTTTCTCTTTCCCTAAGTGTTCTGCTCATATTCTTTTGTAGAAAGTCAAGTCTCTCATTTCTCTCTTCCTTTCCCAGGCATGAAGATTCCTCTTCAACATTTCTATGTACTGTTGACAACTCACATCTTATGTACCAGAAAGGAGATTGATGCAGCTGGGAGCTGCTGTGTGTGCATGTCTATAGAATTTCACAATTCATGGCTGTAGGTTTCTATAGGGACCAAGTGTGCTGTAGTCACATGGAGCCAGCTTGTCACACATGCTGTGTCAGAGTTATTTTTCCTGAAAACATGTTCAGAGTCAATTCTGCTCATGGAATGTCCTATGTCCTCTTTGAACTTTCCCTGAGTGGCGAGTTGTGTCTCCTTACCTGAGCTGGTGCTGTCACAGAGCCATTAGGTATAAGAGCTTTTGTGCTGGTGGTCTGGGTGAGATACACTGGCTTGCTGTGGTTGGGGGATTTTTAAAAAAAGAATGAAATAGCCATTTCCACTGAAAGTCAGTGGGGAATTGGCAGCTGACATGGACTCCTGGAAGAAATTAGCCTTGGGTGGTGTCCATGCTCCCTTCTCTCCTATAAAGCTGGAACAACAGAAAAAATAAGTTCTGCTGCTTTGCAGTAACTATTTTCCTTAACCAGACTGAAAATTCATCTCTAGCTGCCTTAGGAGAGGATTTCCCACAAATTTGTTGGCTTATTTCCCATGTTTCAAGTGAAGAAAGTCACTGCTCTTGACCCCACATGCAAGAGAGGTTTCTGTGCTAAAGGTGTGGGTCACTGGTAAAGGGCTCGATATAATATTTGGATTTCTTGTTACAAAGCTCAAACGTCTCTCACCCTTCTCCTGGAAAAGCCTGCTTTGGCAAGATGGAAGAGAATGGAAGCTGTGATGAAGGGGCCCAGAGAGCCCTCCCAGCTGGTGGAACAGGTGAAAGCTACTGGGAAGAGAAGCATTCACATTTTAGAGTGGGTTTTGTCTGCTCAGAGCAGTGTTAGAGTAACGTGGTTGGAGGAGAAAATTGCCTTTCATACTTCACTTGGCTGTCAGCTGGCTTTAGCATTTGTTTGTGGTTCTTAAATCTCTCTCAATTTAAAATTTCTAGCAAAAGACAGAGGAGAAAAGAAATATTTGTATTTGCAGATGGAGCTGGGCAACATTGAGACTTCAGTGCTGGAGGCAAAAAAGCCCAAACTTATTAAGTTTTCCGTGAGACTTATGTGCATCCAGTCAGAATCCAGCACAGACCTTGGATTTTCCAGATGGATCCTGTCTTTCTAAATGGGCAAGTGCAAGTATCTGTCACATGAATTTCATATTTAGGCATGGCTAACAATACGAAAACTGTTTTCCAGCAGTTACCTAGTTATAGTGCCAAAATCTGTGCTTTGATAGCTAAACTATACTGCATATTGCTAGGAGCCTGGCAATGCCTTCTTGTTTTCATGTAAGTGTACATGCATTATTTTTGATGAAGAATAAATGCACAGAGCTAATAATGTTGGCATTGCTTCTGCAAACACTGTATGTTTCTTTTGTTCACTAAAAATAAGAGTGAAGCAGACTGGAACACTCCCAGGGCCATTAAAGAGAATGGGGTGACTGGCTCCATAGGGTAATTAAACTAAAATACACTGTAATGAGGGTTTGATAAGCCTGAGCTGGTTATTGGGTCCTGGTTAGTTGCATTTGGGTTTTGGTTTCTGATGGGCTGATGCTGGTCCCTCCTGGGGACAGTTACTGCTGTGCCCAGGGGCTGAGTTTGTGTTAATTTTTTTTTAAATTTCTTTTCTAGAAATGTGATAATGTTCTGAGGGCTGCTTCTAGTTTGAGACTCAGCAATTCTATGGCCAAGTCTCTTTTGATCTGTACCTGCCTCAATTCTGCTGGAGGACCCTAAATCTCACCACCACATTAGCTCTCTTGTACATGTACTGCCTTGCTTTTGTACATGTATTGCCTTGCTCTTGCCTTTCCCAGTGGAAAATCTTCTTTGCTTTTTATTTATCTGCCACAGTGTTAACAGCAACATCTTGGTAAATTAATTTGGAAATCAGTTGTTCACCCCTTGAGTTTCTCAGGATGTTGTTTAAGGTAAATTGGCTGGATGCATAGCAGTAAGAAGGAATTTCTCTTGTTTCTAGAACTTCTTGTGGTAAAAACCAGAGGGATGGATGGTGTCCTTAATGAGGAATTTATGCCTCAGTAATAAGAGGGAAGTTGGGGAGGTTGTTCTCAGGCAATTATTGATGGTTTTGTGGTGTCTTAACACAGGCTTTTTTTATAAAACTGTAAGAAACTGCTGAGGCTCTCTGATTTTGTATGTCTTAATTCTAATTCCCAAATAAATGTGAAAGACACTAAACCACTGTTTTGCCTGCAACAAAAGAAGTAGGATTGTAGTGTCCAGAGCAGCTGATTGACTGGCACAGGCACAGGGACCTAATTCTTGTCTGTTCAAAGGCTTTGTGCCTCTTGATTAATACTAACTTGGGCTGTTGTGTGCTGGTGAATTGAGAGAGAAGACCCTGCCTCGTAGGGCCAGAGGCTGCTATTATTTCTAGCAAACATTTGGTTTTGCTGTTTTGCATCAGGCCTCATGCAGTTATCAGTATTGCCAGCTCCCATCTGAGTGCTGTCCTCAATTAAATCCATGCTGCAACCCTGGGGTCAGATTAGTGATCCTGCTGGAAATGTGTCCTTGGTGTTGGTGAAGTTTGGTTTGCTCTTGCTTTCTGTGAATGGCTCTGTATACACAGTGATTCAGTTGGGGGATCAGGAGGTTGAGGCACCAGGGAGATGTTGGAGGATCAAATGCCTCTGTTACAGTATCAGCAGATCAGCTCTCCATTAGTAGCCAGAGCTGCAGGATTCAGGTATGGACAGGCTGTTACCTGGTCAAGGAGTTAACAGGTATCTGAAAGAAAACAAGATTGTTTTCAAGGGCTCAACAGGAAAAACTGTGAATGAGTCACTGTTTTGCTGATCCAGGGCTGAGGTGCAGCTGAGGAATGGGAACTGCAACAACCACAGGAACAGCTCTGCTGAGGGATCATCAGAGCCAGAGTGTGTCCCCTCATCACTGCTGTGGGCTGACTGAAGTGCCCTGTGTGGAGGTCATGTCCCTCCATACAAATCCAGGGACACAGATGCTGTCATGAGACCCTGGATATTTGTTCTCATCCTCATGGCATATCCTGTGCCAAAGGTTTTCTGGCTTGGTTGTGGACCAGCCACTTGACTGTTTGCACAGGCCTTGTGTTCAGCTCTCCCATGCCTTTCATGAGCCACTCTGCCTGCCATCCTGCCCTCTGAAATACCTCTGGTACTGGGGTTTTTGAAGGTGCTGGTTCCTCCACCCTTTCTTCTTCCCCTCCTGGAGGGAGGAAGTACCTTTGGTAGCATTCCTCTCCCAAGAAGTGCATTCCAAGCGATATAAAAGGGCTTTGAATCAATCTTAATTTAATCAGCTTTACAGGTGACATACAGACATAACTGTGAGTCTGATTTTAATTGTCTTAATGATTAGATACTCTTAGAAGGGTTTGATGTAGTTAATCCTTAATATTCAGCTAGTTCATTGTGGATGAGGCATGAGCACACACCAAAGGCATATGGACATCAAACACCCTCCTGCTCTCTCTGTCTGTAGCTCTTCACAGAACAGCAGGGAAAGAAAATCTGCTTCCCACAGATGTTCAGCTTATGGAGGTTGGAATATAATGAGCTGAACCCAGTTCAGCTGGGCTGGTGTAAGTCTGCAGTAGCATCACTGTGGTTGTGGTTCTGCCTGTCAGAGTGGGGATGCAGCTTCAGGGCAGGATCTGCTCCTGCATGTTCTGCCTCCAACAATTGCACTAATCCAGCAAGAGCAGATTAATCGTTAAAGGCCTGAGCCAATATTCATTGAAATTAAAGGAAAGATTCCCTTTGGCATAGATGGGTTTGGGATGAGAGTCTGCAGGATTAAAGTGGCATCAGACTGTTGGTACATAATATTTGCCATAGGTTGGAATTAACCATCACACACTGACCCTGCATGTGACCATCTTCCTTGCAAGCAGTCAAGTAGGGACTTGATTTCCACAACAGCCTTAAAACATTTAGAGTACAGATATTATTCTCTATTTATTTTAAATTCAGTAAGATATTTACTTTTTAATGAATACACTAGTAAGTAAATTAATATCCAGTTCCTATAAAAGAGAGAAACTGGTTTTTATGCAGGAGTGAGATCTGTAAGAAAACACTGTTTATCACAACACTCACTCTAAAATAATAAGAGTTGTCAAAGTTGAGCTGTCTGTGACTTCAGCAGTCCTATTTAAAATACAGTTGATGGTCTCTCTGCTTCAAAATGTGTTTGGCAATGCTGTTTTCCAGCACAGTAAATGTGTGTCCTGTGGGCTACATCTGGATTATGGACTGGAGGATACAGCAGAGCACTTCACTCCATGGCTGTGTTTCCAGAATCTGTGAGAAAGGAATATTTATGAATGGGGATTTTTAAATGGTCTCAGAGGAAGGCAGTGATGAACTTAGCCATGAGTACCTCTTAAATGCTGAACCTGCACCAAGGTTCAGGACTTAATTTGTGTGATGTAGTGCACTGCCAGTGCTCCAGCTGTAGGGTAGTGTTATGCAGGAGTTAACTCTGCTACAGGAGTGTTCCAGATCTGCTTGAGGAATTCCTACCAAGCAGGAGCTGTAAGTCATTCTCATTTTCTGTAATTATAAGCCTCCTATGCACCCATGAAAACCTCTCTGTTGAAGACTCTGAATGCCTCACCACCTCCTGTGAGGAAGGTCAGTATTACCCATGTTTTACACAAGATGACTTAAAGAAGTAGGTCTTGCCCGTGTCATCCTGTAAGTCAGAGGTGAAAGTGGAAGTTATCTTGGCCAGCAGATTTTTCTGACCTTTTGCCCTCCCAGTCCTGGCACAGGAGCAGCAGCTTCCCTCTTTGAAGCCACTTCCCCTCATCCTTTCCATTGACTGAAGTGTTGTGTCTGTAAACATTAGTGCCTTTGGAATTTGGCTGAGTTTACAGCCATTGAGCTAAGGGCAATTTTCTGTCCTGCACATGCCTTATTTCACACTTAAATCTGCACAGTTCTTTAGGATTCGTGTCCTTGAAGATGACAGGAGCCTTTTTTATTGCTATATAACTTATTTCACAGAAATACTTTCTGTAGAATATTTTATTTGGAGGTATTTGCACAGAAAAAAAAAAATCTTGCCAGAAATTAGAAGGGTTTGATGGAGATTTGAACAGAAGAGTTTCAGGTAAAGATGGTATGATGTTGAAAAAATTCTGAACCCTAAAAAGGGTTTGGGGGTATCATCCTCAGTGACTGACTCTGTTCTGGCTGGGTGCTCAGAAGATAAAAGCCTAAAACTGATCATCTGATAAAGTGCCAAAGAAGTGGCATGAGAGAGAGAGAGAGAGAGTCCACATGTGAGTCTTTCCTACTAGTAAGGTGTACTGGGAATGGGAGCACAGTGTGTGCTCGGGGGGGCCCTGTGCTCAGTCTTCAGTTCAGCTCAACTCATTGGCTCCCAGGCTTTATCTGTGATCTCTCACTTCACATCATCAATTTCTCCCACCACCACTGGCTGCTCACTTTGCCCACCATCACTCCTGGAATGGTGTAAGATGTCATTGCTGGTGGTCACTGAGATTTAGATCTGTTGAATTTGAGAACACTTGCTGTGGGGAATCAATGTTTGTATCATAGCTCATGTATTTTAGAATCAGATCTGGATCATGATCATGTTTACTTTCAAAAAAAATATAATTAGACATCCACTGCAAATAGGTGACTTGGCTTTTCTGCAAATGATGCCTGTTCATGTACAGATCATTGCCTTTTGAATTGGATACTTATCTGTTTAAGCCAGGTAGTTGGAATAAAATAGGTGACTCAGTGTTAATCCGCTCTGAAATATCCTTTTTATTGGCTTAGGCAAAGCAAAGCCAGCCCAACAAACTCTGCATTCTGTGTAGCATGGGGCTGTGTACAATCAGTCCATTGTGTGCTGTGTAGCTGCTCTGTGCATGGATGTATGGCTGTAGGAATAAATGGCTGAGGGAGTGATGAATCAAAGCTGTGTTCAGTACAGTGCAGCCCCAGGATTGTGCCTAAGTTTTCTTGGCAGTTATGAGGTGGTTGTCTTTACCTCTCCTCTAGCTCCTCTGGGATCCTGGGGTGCTGTAGATGGACCCTGGGATCTCCCTCTCAGGTGGATGACTCAAAGAGATGTTGCAGTTTGTGTTGATGTCATGTTTCTACTGGGGAAGGGGAAAAACAACATACAAGGGAGAAAGCCTGGTGCTTGTCTGTCTGCTGGTGCCATCCCAGGGCTTCAGACTGCTGTTTCTCAGCATAGCTGGTCTCACTGAAAACCAGGCTCTCAGCATGCAGATAAGGAGCTAACAAAGCATCTTCCTTCATTCTGATATGTCAGGTGTTAAATTTTTGTACTTCCCCCCCTCAAGAGTAGCTGCAGACAGCATGAGGAAATACCTTTTGTGGCTGCAGGCTGGCAACTCTTGTAAAGAGCAATTGCTGTGAAAATTATTCCAACTCCTGCCCCAGGGAAGCAGAGCAAAGCAAAATTAGAAAGTCAGAGAAAAGCTTGTGGTTGTACCAAAGATATTTCTGCGATTCAGCAGGTAGAAATGAGAAGTGATTATCTGTCTAGAGAGGAGGAGTGAGGAAGATCTTACTGCTGTGCTCTATTGCTATGTGCCTAGCCCTTATCATGGGGAGACTCCATGGTGCCAGCAGAACACTCCTTGCCTGAGTTCACAGCTTTCAGTTGCACAAATGTACCAAATAAAGGATGCTTTAAGCCTGAGATGGGGACATGTGGGCCTCTGCAGTGCTGAAAGTGCAGTGGGAGCACAGGTTTGAGTGGCACAGCTCATCACCTGTCACACCAGGGAAAATACTGCACTCCAGCCAATCTGACCTGACTGGGGTAACCAGCTCTCTGAGCACTGAGTGAGGATATAATGCTTGTTCCAGAGCTGGAGTAAATACTGTGCCCACAGGCAGTCTGTGCTGAAGCTGGAGTCCAACTGGACTGTCTCCTGTCATTTAACTTTTCTTTCCCGTGGATTGTTAGAGGTACAGTCAATCTGCTTGTGCATGACTGCTCAGGTTATGCCCTGTGAGTAGATACCCTGAGTTACACACACAGAGCAACTTCTCCTGCATCTTGTTCCCAGTACAGGGAGCTGCTGGGATCCCCTAAACTGGCTCTGGTCTGATCAGAAAGTATTAATTGCCCTCCAGACAAAGCCAGGCTCTTCTTTTGGTACTTTCTATTCCACATTTCATTGGGACTGAGCTAATGCTATCATTTCTGAATGAATAAGTCAGTGGCCTTTCTGGGTGCACCTGTACTTCTTGGCTGCTCATCTCAGTTGGTGCTGTAGGAATGATCCCAGAGTCCATCCAAGTGGATTTTGTGTGGGAATGATGCCTTAGTAAAATTTCAATATGTAAAAAGGCCGTGAAATTTCAAAACCCTGCTGCTGAATTACTTCTGGTGGAGGCAAAGCACTATGCTTTACTTGGCTTCTCTTCACAGTGTTTGGTGCTCGAGATAAATTTCTCCAGTTCAGAAGGTGTCACAAGCCTGTTCCTCTGTCTGTGCTAGTGCCAGTGTTCTGCCTGGGATATCATTTATACATGTCTGATTAAAGGCCTGTGTCTGCCTCCTTTTCTTTCTTTTTGTCATTGGATCAGCTCACTGAGAGCAGCTGTCTTCACTTCCATCACAGCAGCCCCCAAACCACACTTGTGCCTTACAGATTCCTGCAGCCGAAGAAACTGCGAACAACTGCACGTGTGTGTGTGTGTGTGTGTGCTGGGGTTTGTGGGCACAGTGGGTTTAGGCTGAGCTCCTTCCCGAGCTTCTCCATGCTTCTTTGGAAAGAAAAGACTCCAGGAAATCAGCTTTGTGCTGGTTGTACAGAGAACTGAACATAGGATGTGACTGCAGCTCTGCAGCCGAGGATGTGTGTGAGTGTGTGCTGGACACTCACCGGGCTGCTGGAAGGAAGCTTCCCCTGCTGGGCAGGAGCCTTTCTTGTAAGTATTTCCCCCCCACCCCAGTTGGTGTTTTTGCTCTCAGGGCCATCTCAAAGGTTACCCTGGGCTGCTTTCTAATGCTCCTTTCTGCCCTGAAGTCTTTAATTACTCACAGTGGTCTATACAAGGTAACCCAGTTTGGCTGTGGGGCAAGTGGGACAGAACTTAGTGAATCTTTAGAGCTAAGGGCTGGAAATCTGTATTTTCTAGTCAGAATAAGTTATGGTGAATAAAGTGAGTAATGCTTCTATGTGGAATATTCTCTAGTTGAAGTGATTTTATTATTTATTTAAGGAAGAATGGAGACTGTTATTTTGTAGTACAGCCTGGGTTATTTTAATATACTAACCTGGGGTTTATTAAATTCGAGTTTTGCAAATGTGTCTGTATGTTATTTCATGACAGATGAGGGGTGGCACATGCTGGGGAAGAAGATATGGGTGCTCCAATCTTTGTTAAACTTGCAAAGCTGTTAAAATTGTGGGATTTTTGTTTTCATTATTTTCTGTAAAAACAAAGTGCTTCTCCAGAGATGTGATATATAGGCTCTGTTTTAATGCTGAAAAATGTTAAATAGAGTATTTAAAAGTGAATAGTGAAAGAACATGGTTTTAAAAATAATAATTACATAAAAATTAAGACTGCAATCATGAGATGAATAGATCCATCCATACACTGCAAGGTAATTATCCCTCAGTGAAAGAAATCTTGTTCATTTTCTACTAGTCACTTGCCTCCTTTGTGCCCTGTGCTGCCAAAACCAATCTGCTTTGCATATTTCATTAATACTCTTGTTTATTTGAAAAAAGACTTTAAATCCTCACACATAAATATATAGCTTTGCTGTTTGATTCTTTTCAGAATTATGCTGGATTTGATGTAGCATAGCTGGTAACCCACCAGCTCCTCCATCCCTCCCATCTCTAGCAGGCACCAGGAATGTGTCTCGCCTGTGGCAGGGCAGATTCTGTACCAGTCAGCATCTTGAATGAGACCTTTATAAGAAAGCCTTTGTTTGGGGTGTCTGTTTGAGGTTCACTGCCCTTCCCATCTGCCTCTCTGGAGGCAAATATTTGTCTCAATGGGCATCTCCTTCCATTCAGTGTAAGACATTTTTGCAATGGTTCTTACTTGGTTTTGCTTCTCATTCATAATTCCCGTTCTTACTGTCTTCCTCCTCACTGCAGTTTTATTTCTGGGTATGCCTCCTGTCTTCAAAGGAGCTGAACACTGGCATGCTGAAGTTGTATCAGATCTTAATATCCACATCACTGGGTTATTCCTGGGAGCAGCAGGGACAATAGATTATCAGGGTGCCAGATGCAGAGCTTGCCTCTGTGCCAGATCATGGCCCCAACTTTTCAGCTTTGAACTTGCAGAGCTTTCAGTCGTTGTTTCCAAGTCAGCCATAAATCTCTGGGGCTCCTTCCTCCCACAGTGTGCTGCCAGGCAGTTGGCTATTGTCTGCAAACTATTGCTTTTTCTCACAGGCACCTCTTCCCTCCCTGTTTCTGCCTCATCCTGCAGCTTGGAAGGGCTGTGATAAATGCTGCAGAGAACAGCTACTTCATTGCTGTGCTTGATAATTTGAATTTAGTTGTGGCAATGGGCTGGCTTTCACTTGATTGCTAACAGCATCATGTTTATGTAATCCAGCTTGCTTTGAGAAGCTCAAATCCCTGTGTGGGATCCTAGAAATTCCATGTGGCAAGGCCTCACCATCAGTGAGTGCTGTGGAGGCAGCAGGCACCAGCCCTTCTCCCACAGGAGGTGCTTTGTCTGTACCTGTGTGGCTGCTGCTGCTGCCAAGGGAAGCATCCCTGTCTCCCTGCACAGGTGGCAGCTCTTGGAGGTGCAACAGGTTGTGCCTCCTTCTCTTCCCTGGTAGAACAGCTTCTGTAGGTGGTAGGGAGCAAGTGCTCTGGACTGTCCTCTGAGAGGAAGCTCTGCTGAGCTCTGTTCTCCATCAGTGAAGTTCTGCTTGGAGATGAAATGGCACTGCAGACCCAGAGGAGCTTATAGTAACTACAGTGTAAATAGATGAGTAAAAACCACTGCATTGGGAGCTGACATATGTGGCTGTAAGGACAAGACCACACTGTCCTCCAGCTCACAGTGGAGGGTGGTGGGCTGTTGGATGGGATAGGATCATCCACCACAGATGTTTGGTGCCCTGAGCAGGACAGTGTCTGACTGACATCCCCACCTCATCATCTGAGCATTGAACCAGCGAGCTGGACAGCTCTAATGCCTCCTAGGCTCTTGCAAAATCCCTGTGGCAGCAAAACCAGACATTATTCCTTTCAGCTGGCACCCCTGTGGCCAGCAGTGGGGTTTTCCAACTGACAAAATCTGTCTTGGCTTCAAATGAGCATTACAGCCCCCTGGTCTCGGGACTGTCCTGAAGCGCTGCTCGGGCTGGGAGGAGCAGAGCTGGTACCAAAAGGTTTTTTTGACCAGTCTGGTTGCAAGGCTGCACTTTGAGATGCTGACAGACTGCCCAACTTGCTGCCCTGTCACAGGTTAGTGGCATCTACAGCACGGGCCAGTGACATGAGGGAGAAGTGTCTTCAGTCCTGTGACAGTGGCAGTTCTGGTGGCTGGTGCACCTTTTGTTGCTAGGTGAGCAGCTTATTGACTGCCATGGAGAGGGAACACAGCTGGGAGTGGGTGGGCAACTCTGTGCTGCATGTCAGGTTGTCTTGTGATGTGGTGATGTTTGAGGGTAAAAACCTCTGAAAATTAAAATAGAAAAGGAAAAAAGACTTCATTTACGGGCACTGTAAAGCACTTCTGTAAATATGATTTTGTGCTTATTTCTCCTTCCTGACACAAGACACTACTCTGGAATCTCTCTTCTTTTTTTTTTCTTTTTTTTTTTTGTGTGTGTGTGTGTTTGGTTATGTTTTTGGGGGGTTTGGTTGGGGGTTTTTTTTGTAGATTTTTGTTTGCTTGGTTGTTTTTTTTCATGTGTGTAGGGTTTTGAGTTGGTTTTTTTGTTGTGTTTCTTTGGTTGATTGGTTAGTTGGGTTTTTTTGGTTGGCTTTTTTTTTCTTTCCTCTTTCTTTTAAATCTAGTGTGCCTCCATTTTATCAATTAACTGCTTGTCTCCTGATTCCCATGGCAACACAACAGGCTGTTGCATTCCTGAATCCTTTGGCAGTTGGGGTGCCTGGCATGTGTCTTGGGAGCAGTCAAACTACAAAAGGGTTCTGCAGGGAATAGGAAATACATGGGCAACACTCACTGTGCACTGCTTCTCATGCTAAACTGATCTTCCCTTCCTCTCCCTCCTCCCCTTTAAATACAAGTTTCCTTTCCCCTTTGTTTCAGTTGCCTGGTGTTAAGAAATGAGCAACTGGAGTGCTGTGGGAGGTTGAAAGACGTAGAGGGAGTGAGGGGATGGATGGGTTCAGTGGAAGTGGATAGGACTTAAACATAGCACAAGGCTGAGCATGTTGTCAGGGATCCTGTCTGCTGATGCTGCAGAGCAAGTGCTCTCTTCCCTCTGCTTCAGTTTCCAGACTTTTCTTGGGAGGTTTTTGCTCCTGTACAAAGCTTCTGTTCAGTCCTTCCTACAGCAGTTTCCAAGAGCTGGAAGAATCCCTGCCCTTTTTGCAGAAGCCCTCGTGCTTCCAGGGATTTTGGACACATGGCTTTACTGACACGGTAAAAAAAGCCCTGTGAACAGGCTGAAACTTCAGTTAAACCTTTAACCTCTCCAGCTCTTGGCTGGTAGGACTTTGGCTTCTGAAGCAGTGGTGCCCTGTCAGTGTGGGCCCCTAAAAGTGCTGGGATGCATTTGCAGAAAGAGCTCTAAGCACCATGTTTGCCATAGTGGAGATTATTGTGCAGGCTTTGTGAAGGCCAAAGGCAGGCAGAGATTTGGAGCTGGGTTAGATGTGCATTTAGTAGATGGTCTGTGTGACTTCGATTTACAAGTTGTTGTTCAGCCCTGGAAGCTGTGACCTACAGGAAGCCCCTTTAATCAGAAAAGAATGAGCCAGCTACTGAACACAATAGGCTTGTAAAGTTGGAAAGCTTGAGTGGAGGAGGTCCTGCTCACTGCTGGTGTGTCTGGAGCCTGGTCCCAGTGAGAGGAGAAGGTGGTCACTGCTGTCCAGCAAGTGAGGTCTGTGTTGGACAGAGCAGCACAGGGAGATCCTCTGGACCAAGCAGGAAGAGTTTCCCTCATTGCTGGCTTCCAGGTGAGCTGCCAAGTTAGAGGCCTGGTAGTGACATCCAGAGAGTTCCTGTGGCTGCTTGATTGGCATCAGCAGGTACTGGCATGGTTGGAGTGGAAAATACCCTGTTTGTTCTGTTGGGTGTGTTTCTCTTGTGTAACTCTTCCCAATTTCATACCTGAGATCTGCACTTTTGTTTTGCTGCTTCTTGGAACTTGTTTCTTAGTGAATTTTTTGAACCTGTTGGCGTTTATCTGGGGAGTCTGACTAGAACAAGAAGAATTTCCTTCTTCAAAACAGCAAATCCAAGTGACACAGACCAGTAGACCAACTCCCTAGGTGCCTGTAGGCTGGAAAAGCTCGGGAATCTTTCATGGCAGTTCTCTTGGGTGGCTTTCCCTTCAGCTGTAAGAGGTACTTGGAGAGTGGCAATGCCAATGTCATGTCTCTGAGAGCAGTGCCATCAGCTGCTCTAACTTTTGGGCTATCCTAAGATGCTCATGGGACTGAAGTCAGGTTACTCATTGCTACCATTTGCCCTGTGAAAGGCTGGTGATCAGATACCTGCCTGGGAGGATCAGAGCTTAGTCTACTTGCACTACTCTGGATGCTGTCTGACCATCTAGTTAATGGGGCCATCAGATCCAAATCCAAGAGAAATGAGTTCACCTTGATCCTGGTGACTCTTGGCTTCTCTGAAACCTGCTGCACAAAAGTCCATTAGCTGCTCTGTGGTTATTACTTCATATGTGGGTAATGAAAGCCATGTAAAACACAAGTTTCTACATTGTGGCCATAATAAACAAGGTGAACCTTCAGGCAGTTCCTTATGTACATCCTGTACTTTTGAATAATTCACCTCATGCTCAAGAATAATGATGCTTCTGCCTGCACTGCTCAGGAACCTGGAATGAGATTGTTTCCCTGAGATTACTGTAATTTAGTAATTACTGTAGTTTAGCATACCTACCTATCAGACAGGCACTTAAAATGAACAAGAGTCTGTAAAGTTCCACTAAAATTCTGGCTTTTGGAGGAAGACAATGTTGCACCAGGAGTCCAATGAACTGTTATTTATTTTTTTTCTGGACCAAGTGAGTTTTGAAGGTGTTTGCTCTTGCAGTGAAACACAGTGAGTCTAAATGCAGTGTTAAATCCTGCTGCTGTTCAGCCTTGGGCAGCCTTCCTGCCTTTCTTTGCTTGAGCTTTGCTGCTGAAGGGTTTGCTTATCCCAGCCACATTGCTTGTGAGACCATTAACCAACACCCAAAATCAAGAACCATGCTGAAACTCAGGCTTCAGTAAAACTGGAAAAACAGTTTTATCTCTTCTCCAAATAGCTGCAGAGCCTCCCAAATTTTACTTCTTTGCTTCCCTGTACAGCAGGTTGAGTTTGGCTGTCCTTGACACGTGCACAAACTTGTCAATGGCACGAGCTTTGTGTGTTACGTGCTCTGCCAAGCACGAAACTAAGGTGTAAGTTGTGTTTCTAAATTTAATTTATTCTCCTACCTGTCACCTGTCCGGGTAGGATAAACCCCTGGGTAGCCAGCTGGAGCCAACTTTGGTTATTTAACTTAGAGTCTTCTTAAAATGTAACTTCCTAATCTGACTGCTCTACTGTCTTGTGCTATTAAACACTGAAATGACAACAGTGGCCTTATTTTCTGCCTGTGATTGTTTTTATAGTTCAGATGGATGGAGCCCTGTTTCCTTCACACTTTATTTAAAGTCTTTTGTAAACATCAAAAGCTCTAAGCATCCTTACAGTCTCTGGGTTTAATTTTTTTAAGGTGAAACTGGTTCTTGGATGTAATGCTGTCCCTCTGATGGAACTTATCTTGGTGTACTGTCTTACAAAATTGAGAGTGACACAAGCTTGAATGCCAGAAATTTGCCCAAAAGCCCCCAAAACTTAATGAAGAACGTGTGAAGTTGAGGAAACTTCCAATGCAGGGTCCAGAAGCCAGGAGAAGGTTCTCCCTGGGAGCTGACTGAGCTCTGCTGGGAGCTCTGTGGTGTCTCATGGCCACCAACATTTTCAGTTGGGAACAGTATTCACACAGTTGCAGACAATATTTCCTGTCCTTCCTGTGCCCATCATGGGATTTTCTTGAACATTCCCCTTGTGTTATGTTGTCCATGTCCCCTTTGGCTGATCTTCTCAGGATTTGTTCCAGCTGCAGCCCACTGAGCCCAGTGAGCTGGTTGGAGATACTTCTGTTCCTGAGAGGAGTTTGTACAATCACACCTTAACTGCTGCTCTCTTCTTGTTCAGATAAGGTTCAGACCAGGCAGAGGTTCTGCTTCCACGAGCCCCAAACTGGTGGCCATAGAAATTTGTCAAGTGTTGACTCTGGAGTCTGATGAGAACCAAAATGTCAAAATTGATCCCTTGTAACACACATGATTTAGCAGAAATTAAATTCTTCATGCTATTGCCCTGGTGCCCTTTTCTTTCCACTCTGCTAGGCCTGTAGGAAAGCTTTGAAGTATCTTGCTATGAGAGCTTTTATGTTTTTCACTCTTTCTAGGAGCTGAACCTGATCTGTCAGGCCCATTACTTGTGAAAGAGCTAGGGAAGTGTTGTGGACTGAGCCACAGTGATGGCTGGGGCTAAACCAGTTTCACACTTGGTTACACATAAGCACTGAAGTTTGACTTGTCTCTGCAGCTACTCAGGGTGTCCTCTGTCAGCCTCCTCTGGTAGCAAATAAAAAATTCTTCCTGGGTGTGCTTTAGACTTTTCTGGTTGGTGGCACCCTGAAACTTCAGCTGAAAGTTTGTCTGAAGAGTCTAGGGAGCTTTCATTGAGCACAGGATATGTGGGGCCAAGTCTCCTGCACACACCCCCTTCACCAGCTGTGTCCCACCACACTTGGGCCCTCAGTGCTACTGAGAGCTGAGGATGGCTGAAGGTCCATGGTATATGACTTGCTGGATCTTATTTTGTAAGCTTACTTCCTCAGTTTCTGTTGTGGTTTCTTTTGGGGTTTTACTTAACCTCCCCCTTTAACCCTCAGAGAGTTTGAATGAAGTTCACATCCTTATCATTTGTTGTCCTGGGGCCCAGGCTGAAAGCCCAAAGTTTGTGATAGGAGAGTTTGACAATGGGGTCAGCAAGAGTTGGGTCACTGTTGTCTCATTTGCTTGGGTTGACTCTGTTCCCATTCAGGTATTTAAGGGTCCCCTTTTGTATTATGGAGAGTTTGGCCAATCAAGGCTCTGCTGGAGAGTGTGAGCAGAGCAGTGAACACCAGCATCACCTGCAGCTTTCCTTCCCCAGGGTGGCTGGTGCTGGAAAAAGGACACTCCTTATTGGCAGTTATATTGAGTTCCATGCACACTGTGTGGCCCTGAAAGGCTGTGCATGAAGGTTTGTAGATGCTTCCTGTTTAAAGAGGTGCTGTTTATATTGAACATACCCCAGGTGTCTGCTTGCTGCTGTGTTTGCTCCAGCAAAGGGCACAGCAGCAGCTGGGAAATGGGGGATTTGTGGAGGCAGCCATGTGGTCCCACAGGAGCTGTTATTGCCCTTGGTGGCACACTCAACGGGGTTCTCATAGTGCCAAGTACTAAAACATCAGTGCCTCACACTTTTTTAACATAAAAAAATATATATTGATTTATTTTTTGGGTAAAAGGATGACTTCGGCTTCTTTCTGCAAAGCAGCAGCTCATTGGGCTCCCTGTGGTCCTTAAGCACTTAGCACCACTCCTGTGTGAGCTTATCCACGCTAGAGCAGCCCCTGTGGGGCTGTGAGGGGCTGAGGTGTTGTAGAAGGGGATGAAGACATGGGGTCATTTCTTTATGTTCTGGGCAGCAGCTGGAGATTCTGTGCAGATTGCTTTCCTGCCGAGGAAGGTGTGCAAGTAGTGGCATCACTCAGTTTAATCTTCACAGGACATTAACCTGCAAGCTAAGTTATCCCAGATGTTTCCTTTCTGTAAACACCTTTTCCTGGTATTTCAGCTTCCTTCTAGGATTTCTCCTTATACCAAACCCTCTTTTTCCTTGATTCACAGGCTCACCTTTACACAAGCAGGGTACCACGTCCACCACCAGCGCCGAGAAGTCGGGTTCAAAGGTTGCCGAGGTGGGCGATGACTTCCTGGGAGACTTTGTGGTGGGCGAGCGCGTCTGGGTGAACGGAGTGAAGCCGGGAGTGATCCAGTACCTCGGGGAAACGCAGTTTGCTCCGGGCCAGTGGGCAGGGGTTGTTCTGGACGACCCCGTGGGTAAGAATGACGGCTCCGTGGGGGGAGTGCGGTACTTCGAGTGCCAGCCGCTGCAGGGGATCTTTACGCGGCCGTCCAAGCTGACGCGGCAGCCGGTGGCCGAGGGCTCGGGGAGCGACGCGCCCTCCGTGGACTCTCTGACGGCGCAGAACTTGTCCCTGCACTCGGGGACGGCCACGCCGCCGCCGTCCTCGCGCGTGATCCCGCTGCGCGAGAGCGTCCTGAACAGCGCCATGAAGACGGGCAACGAGTCCGGGTCCAACCTCTCGGACAGCGGGTCCGTGAAGAAAGGAGAGAAGGACCTGCGCCTGGGAGATCGCGTGCTGGTGAGTCGGGCGGGGGTCCCCCTGCAGTGGCAAAGGACAAGGGCTGGGAACCCTGCTCGGCGTTCCCGGGCTGCTGCAGGACGAGGCAAAAGGAGGACCGGGTGGGTGGTGAGGTGTGGGATGGAGCACGGTCTTGGGAGATGCCTGGGCCAAGTAGGCATCCAACAGCTGCACTGTTATTTGGGATGCTGTGGCTTCTGGACATACCTCTCTTTCACACTGGTGCAGGAGAACATGTTCCAAAGTACTCCTTGTATTGGACAGGTCCTACACTGTAGAAAGATGTCAGAGAGAGAACAACCGAAATATGAGGGAAATAGAAACAAAATAATTCTGTTCTAATCTAGTGATACTCCATGATGGGCTTTCAAGGAATTTGCAGCAGTGTCTTGTTGCATGTGGCTGTACATAGTCTGAAAGGACTTGCAAGAATCTCTCCTGCTGGGTGCTCTTCATGGTGGTTCAGTTTTCTTATATCAAATGTGACACAAACTCCTTTCCTGTACAGAAAGGAACTTCCAGTAATTTTTAGAAGATGGCAAGACTTCTGGAGAGATCACTGCTGTGATGGATGAGTTCTACACATCTGATTTCTGTTGTTATTTTCATTATTTGAAATAGACTACCTGATGACTTTAAGCCAAAATGCCACACTTGCACTAGGAATGGGTTACTGTAAGTTTGCCAGCTAGTTTGTCATCATTTGTGAGGAGATGGAGAAGGGAAAGAATGAGATCAAAGACAGGAAGACTGTTGTGCAGCTCTGTAAGAGTTTAGTTTTGTTAGTGTGTGTGATACATAGTGTGATGTCAAAACTTAGAAGAGCCAAGCATTTGAGCACAGATCTGTTGTGACTGTATCCCCAGTAATACCTCTGCATCTAAAAGGTAAAGGTGACTGATCAACAGCCATGAGAGGTTGCAGAGGGGTCAGACTTTGCACATCCTGGATAACCTGAATCCCATTTAAAGTTATCCCTGTAGTGTTGCACCTGTTTCCAGTACCAGGAGTGGTTGTGGGGGAGGGCAGACAGACTGGACATCTGTTTAATCAGAGGTGTAATGAGACTGTCAGAATCTCAAATGTCCTTTTGGGACTAGTGTTGGGTTGTCCAGTAGTTTTTATTTTGGTTATATAAATATAAACAATGTAAAGTTGGTTATTTCCAGAGGAGGAAAAGTGAAGATTGGTTCTGCTTGTGCTCACTGGATGATGCTTAATAAACCTAGTGTGAATATTTAGGTTTGTAGAGGTGAGAGAGTTTTGTTTTCTCAAATTTTCCCCAAAATATGCTCAGGAGCTGACACTTGCTCAAGGGTCTGTTTGCTTCCTGATCTCAGTAGAGTCAGCCTCTCATCCCTCCCCATCTCTGCTGGCAGCAAAGCTGCTGCTGTCCCTGCAGTCCCAGGACAGGGTGGGCAGGGAAGGGTGGCAGCACCATTCTCTGTTTGCAGCAGCGTTGATGTTGGTGTGCTACAGCAGCCACACATGGGGGAGAATGAACCTGAGGATCTGTCCTATGTTGGTGAGTTTGTTTGCTTCCATTTTCTCCTTTACCTCTTGCAGGGAGTGGGGAAGGTGTTCAGGTAAGAATGCAGGATTTTAGAAGCAGCATAGAAAGCAAACTGCAAAATATAAAATCTGTGGTTAAACCTGGTTCTGTTCTTTCTGAACCAAGCAATGGAGTGATGTTCTCCAGACTTGTTCTACCCCTTTCTTCTCCTGACCATAAGCTCTCTGAGACAGGACCTCAGTGGGGCCCACAGAGGGTGAATTTTGGCATAGCCACAGAATACAACCTGGGAGCATCTCTCCCCATGGCTTCTGTTGAGTTGTGTTTTGAGGATGATTTGGGTTTTGAATTTGTTTTTAATGGAGTGCATCCTTAAAAGCCTGCCCTCCCTGCCTGCTAATTTATCCACCTCAGATATTATTAGACAAAGTTTGTGCTATGACTTGTTAGTGTAATAAATAAGTCCAAAAGAGTGAGCCTGGAATAAGCTTAGTCTCTCACTAGTTCTAGCAGAAATGCTCAGCTTTCAGAAACATCAGGAATTGTTTGCACACACTCATAGAGATCCAGGAAAAGAACAGATAACAACAACAAGAAGAAATAATTTGCTGTTATGGTTCATTCACATGTGCTTGGCTTGGCAGCTGGCTTTTATTTTACTTATGGGAGATGTCAATTAATATGTTGAGTATTGGAATACACAACAATAATTTTGAATTAACCTGAGTTGCCTTAAATTCCTTGAGCAAATCTTTGCTCATCCTCTATGGATTGGTACAGTTTTAGTTGTCTTTATTACTCTTAGTGTTTCCTTCTCTGAAAGAGTCTCTTTTTATGTGAGAATGGCTTTTGGGTGTATGGGATCCACCAAAAGCTTTTCAAATGAGGGAGGATGTGTTTTTAGTGATGGTTTATGATGGAGCACAAGGTTGCAGGGGACCCTTCCAGGTTGGCCACATGTACACCTGGCTCTCTGCAGTCTGGCCATTTCCTGATGGTGCTTTTCTTTAACTTCATTAAAGTCCATTATAGCTTGAAGACATTTTTGCTTTTCAGTTACTTCATTCCAAGGCCCTCTCTGACTCTCCAGCAGTTGCAGAAAATTACTTTCAGCTTTCCATTAGAAGAGTTAGATAATATTTGCCTTTGGCACTCTGACTTTTACCCAGAGATGCAGAAATTGCATTAAAGAGATGAAAAATCCACCCTAATATTGTAGAAGTAATCTCTTGAAGTCTGGCAAGTAAATGTGGGACAATTAACCTTTGCTTTAGTGACAGTGGAGCTTCCTGAAATGGGATAATTGCTGAAGTTCTGTTAATGTGTGGCTGGCTTATTGCCTTTCTGCAGGAAAAGAAAGGATGGAAACAGAGAAGTGGAGCATTTTCTGCCTGGGAGGAATTTCTGCTTGGTTTTCTGCCTAAGAAAATGTATTTTGCATTCTTTGTGGAGAGGCTTTCTTAGCAACTGAACTCATTCCCCATTAGATGCCATTGCTTTCTGAAGAAGTGGGGGAAGGAGGTGGTTTTATTATATGTCAGCCTAGATAAAAAATAATTTAAACTAAAAAACATCCTCTTAGAATAGGTATTTTGCCCTTCAACCATGCTTGTATCTCCTAAGTGGGATTGTGCACTTCAGTATTGAAATGGAGTAATAAATGAGACTGTTTAAGGGCCAGGTTATATCCCAGTGGCTGGTTCAGTTGCTGAGGGGTATTGCCCCAGATACTGTTGGATGGATTCCAGGTTTGTGATTTTTTTTTTAATTGATTTTGCTGGAGCTTGCAGGTCTTCAAAGCCAGTGCAAGTGCTGGAACAGCAGCACTTGTAGGGAGAGTCAATGAAGCAGCACCTCAGCTGATGCTGGGCAGGACTGAGTGGAGCCTGCCTGGGCTGCTGAAAATGGATCCTGGGCTTCCCCAGGAGCATTGGTTTTAATCATCTTGTCTGTCTGCTGCAAACTGTTTTTGCCTGCAGTCTGTTGCAGCCCCTGGCTCCTGGCAAATGACAGAAAGCACTCATGAATAAACTAACCAGATTCTTCCTTCAGTATCTCCCCTGCATGTCCCTGGCACAGCCCTGCTCGGCCAGCCCGGAGCTGCAGAAAGCACTGAACCACCTCAGTGAGAAATCATTTCCTGGTAAGCTCCCTGGGCAGGAGAATTGCAGCCTAAGCCCTTCTCCTTGGGCAGAGACAGCTCACTGCTCTGCTGCCACCAAGTCCCTGAGATCTTTCAGTGCCTGAGACTGAAGCCTTGCTGTTGGAGAGGCCTGCAAGGTGTCATGAAGGAAGGATTCCTGCTCTTTATTTTCCTCGTTAACCATTGGAGCTCTCCCAGTTTGTGCAGTCCTAGAAGTGCAGCAATGCTCCTGTGTGGCCTTTTTCAGACAAACAATCACCAGGCATATTCCCTTATTCTTAATCAGGCAGAAAAGCAGGAAGGATCCCATTCTGTAGTTCTATCAAGGCAAGATTCTTATTATTCCACTGCCTACTTAGAGCTCCATCCATAAGACCAACAATTGCTGTGTCATGACTAGAGAGTGTAGCAGAATGGCAGTGTGGGAATGATGGATCTCTGTCCCTGTGGAAGTTTGTGACTGGCAGTGGGAAGTGCAGTGTTCCAGCTGTTTGCAGGATTCAGGAGACAAGAAAACATTTAGGACTCCTAGTCAGAGCTCCTTCCTCACTGTGTAAGATTGGTGCTGGAAAGGGACTTTTTACAGGAGTGTGTAGTGTCAGGATAAGGGGGAATGGCTTCAAACTGACAGAGTAGGGTTAGATTAGATATTAGGAAATATTCTTCCCTGTGAGGGTGGTGAGGCCCTGGCACGGGTTGTCCAGAGAGGTTGTGGCTGCCCCATCCCTGGAAGTGTTCAGGGCAAGGTTGCACGGGGCTTGGAGCAACCTGGTCTAAAGGAAGGTGTCCCTGCCCACAACAGGGGATGGAACAAGATGAACTTTAAGGTCCCTTCTAACCTAAACCATCCTGTTTCTATGATTACCTGGGACTGCAGTGAAACAAAGAGGGAAACAAATAGCCCAAAGCAACTGCCCTGCCCTGCACCACATTAACCCTTAGAGGCTCTTTGTGCACACCCTCCTAACCATTCATTTGGGCTGAGACACACTGCCTGGCCCTTGTCTGCTGGCTGCAGTATCTGTTATTAAATAGGAGTTGTAAGTGGCCTCTGGTGGAGCAAACTGTGTTACTAATGTGGGTGGACTTGGTATTGGACACAGCCCCAGGAGGAGATGCTGTAATTCCAGGCTTTCCTCTTACAACACCTCCCTAGGATATTATTTTCTCACTGGTGCCTGACAGATAAATGCACAGAAATGTCTTGCATCAGCAGTGCTGTCAGACTCATCACTGTGCAATGCTGACTTGTGCTGTGGGGATGGGTAGGCACGAAGATAAGTGGTTGGATGAAAAGAAACTATAAAAATTCCTGTAGCTTCACATAGAGAGAGGGCTGGCCTGTAATTCCTGGCTATCTGTTTCTCCCCTTACCCTAAAAGCCAGTTCTGGCATTCTCAGATGACATGGTGTTTATCTGATCAGATAAAGCTGCTGATGGCTGGATGCCACATGGAGGTAAGTTGTATTTACAGATAAACCTGACCATAAGCCAGCTGTCCACCTTTCACCAGCTGCTGAGCACTGGCCCTGGCTGTAGCTGGGACACAGCCCCAGTATGTGATGGCCACATCTCCCATAGGTACACACATTTACCCCCTTGCATTTACAGGTCATTATTTCAGGTGCTCTGTAGTAGCTGGACCCACAGCCTGTGCCTTTGCCAAAAGCACCCTCTGTAAATCAACTGTTATTGTACAGTGATTTTCAATGCTTGGAAGAGTTAAACTGTGTATGATGGGAAAACACAGCTCCTGCCTCTCTCAGCTTGGGTGGAAATAGGATCCTCTAGTGGGTGGATGAGTATGGAGAGGGGAAATAAACCCAGCCATTTATCCCCAAGGGAAAGGATAGTTGCTCCAGTTTACAGGCTGGATAGAGCCTGCAGGTACAGCAGAACAAGCCACACTTGTCCAGTAAAGGTGATTTCCAAGTTCTTGTTGACATCATCCAGTAACAGAGTGGAATAAGCTGATGTGCTGCACATAAAAAGTACTTGAAGGTCCTCAGAGTGTAAAGCCAGTGTCCTGTGTGTGCTCTTTCCCCCCACCCCCTTCCTTCCTCTTTCCAGGGGTAAGCAGCAGGAGAGTCTCATGGCTCTGCTGGGATCCATCCTGGGACATGGGAGCGCTGCAGAGGAGGCTTGTCCATGTGCTGGGCACTTTATGTTCCCACCTCCACCCTCTGGTCAGCAGCCCTGTCTTGTGGAAACACTTTGAAAATCAATTTAAATGGGTAGATTAGAATGTTAAACAGAAAGGACAGTGTTATCTCTGGGTTTCTGCATGGGAATATGATCAAGCAGGTGCCTCAGCCATTGCTGACCCCTGAATGTGCATGACGTGGTCAGGGGACAATCCCTGTTGGCTTGAAAGGCGCAGAGAGTTTTATTTTTCTCTTCTTCCTGAGCAGTACTGCAGGCAGAGCAATGCCCACAGGCCTCACCTCACAGGGTGAGAGCAGCTCCCAAGAGGTTCTTGCTTAGAGCAAGAAACTGCTGGGGGATGAGCAGGGCCCTGAGGAGCAGAGAGTAAACACAGCCTGGAGGGGGTGTTACTCACAGCAGCCAGATTGAGATCTGTCCTGCTGCTAATTTGGTAAATAGTTTAAATGATATGTTAGCTCTGTTGAAGATGGTGCCAGGAAGGATTAGTATCATTGTCTTTTCAGCCCTGGGATACTGGTCTGGATCCCATTTTGTCATTTTGAAGGGAAAAGCATAGTAAAATGTGATGTCAGTGATACTACAATTAGCAGGGAAGGTGTGGAGATGTCCTTGTTCCTGCATGTTCCTGCTCTGACTCACCAGTGGATAACAGACCTGCTCAATAGCCTTGGCTTCATTTTGCTGTGAAGGTCAAGCCCAAGACTGTCTCTTGAAACTACTGGGAATGTTTCATTGGGGAAAGGACCAGTCAGGAAGACAGTCTTTGATTAAAGGCATGAAAAAGGGGGCAGAGACCTGAATGTTCCAGGAGCTCCAAGGTGTGTGGCTCGGGGGCTGCTCAACTCCAGCTGAATAGGAGAGGCTACCATGAGCTTGTTTAAAGTTAACCATAAGTGTTTTAACCTGAAGTGGAGAAACTTGGAGTGTTTACACTGATCAAAATAACCTCCAAACCAAAAAATCTAGTATCACTATCTCAATATTGTTTCCATTTTTTGGAACTGCCAGAAAGTGCTCTTTTCAGCTGCTTTTTGCTTGGATTTTGTTGTTGTTTTTCCCAAAACAGCTATAAAAGGAGTAATTACTTTATATTTGGTAAAATCCCATTCTCTTGGGTATGAATAATCTCAGCAATAGTTTTGGTAAGGTAACTGGTAAAGGCTTCTCAGAAAAGCTTTGGGAGTTTTGTTCATTTTTGAGTGAAACTTGTTGACTCTAAAAGCTGTGACATGTCTGAACTGAGGTTGGTGGCAGCCTTGTTAATTCTGTGCTGTCTCAGGCTTTAGCAAAGAGGAGAGTTGCCCTCTCCACTTTGTCCTTGCTTCACTCCAGGCACTGGGCATGTTGAAGATGTGGCTGTGACTGACCAGTGGGCCAGGCTGAGAGATGCAGACAAGTTCTCTGTAGAGAACTTGCAGTGGCACTGATGCCAACATCAGGCTGGGATGTTCTGGGTTGAAACCCTGTGGTCTCAGTGCCATAGGAGCCATCCATGCTCAGCTGCTGTTCACACCTGGATTATAGAGAGTGGTATCCAAGCCAGGCATGGCAGAAGGGATGGCTGTGAGCTCCCATGAGTTATGCCATGCCATTACTAACTTCCCTGGCTGCCTTGTATCCTCTCCCAAGGTGATACTTCTCATTTATTGAAGGGTCTGATAGAATCAAACATTCTGTTCTGATGAGACCATTTCATACACAGGCACAACCTGCTGACTGGCTTCTTCAAAGCATTATTTATTTTAGCAGCTTTGGCTGAACAAATCTGCATGTCTGAGATGAGCGAATTTTCTGGCCTCTCTATCCATCAGAGTTTTTGCATGCCTGCCAAAAGATGGGAAGTTCAACAAGAGGCTCAAGCACTGGAATGCAAGTGTGACAGCTTGATCTTGGCTTCTGACTGCACTGCCAGCTGGGCTGTGGGGAGCCCAGGCTCCTGGAGAGCAGATGTGTCTGCCTTGGCTTGGGGGAGAGCGTGGTGCTGCATGGCAGGGTGTGTTGTACAGAGAGGGTGGCAGAATAATTAAAGCTCCAAAGTGAAAATAGAATACACTGCTCTGGAAGGAGGGAATCATGTGGCTATTCAGGGGAGTTTTGGACCTGATCTGTGCTTAGAGTCTTCTCTGACATGGGCTTTTGGGGGGGAGCATGACCTGCACTCTTACTGTACAGTTTTAGTGTTGGCATAAATAATATGTGCATCAGGTCAGTAGGGGTAGTTTTTTACTCTCTTGGTTGGAAACAGCTTTCTCAAATAAATAATACTGATGGGGACTGTCTTGGGGTGATTCTGTGACAATCCTGTATTCCCCATTGCTTGCTGGAAGTGTTTTTATACCTTTAAACTGCAGCTGGGAGGACTCCTCAGAGCAGCTCATTGACCTTGCAGCCAGAATGTTTACAGATTTTTTTATCTGGCTTGAGACTTTTTCTGTTAGTTGGCAGAGGGAGGAGAGGTTTTTCTCTCTACCCTTTCAGCTTTCAGCCAGAGAGGGACTAAGCTCTGCCTCAGTGGCTTCTGTTCCTTTTTGGGCTGTTTTTGGCTCGTTTCTCCATCCCAGACCAGTTCAGCATCTCCGGGACGCTCGGTGGGACTCTGCCCCAGACTCAGCTCTGCTCAGGCCTTAGAAGATAAGTGAACAGAGGAGCTTTACAGATTCAGTTTTACAGTGGAGAGACTGTATAAATCCACCAGCCTCCACCTCTGGGACAGGAGGGGGGGGTTCAGTGTCCTTTTCTGCCCTGTGCCTGGCAGAGGAGGAACTCTCTTTGTTAAATAAGTAGGGTTTTTTCACTTTCATTTGAGAAGTTAGTTTCTGAACCTGTGAAAGCTGCTTGCCTGGCAGGCAGGAGAGAGAGAGAGAGAGAGAGAGAGAGAGAGAGAGAGAGAGAAAGAGATACCTTTTCAGGTTCTTTCCTCTTGGATTTGTGTCCAAACTGGCCCAGGGACATCACTGAGTGGTCCTTTGTGTGGGTGGAAGAGTGGGACCCTGCAGTAGATGCCACGATCACACTGATGGAGGGAGCTCCTTGGTTTTTTAAGGCTTACATTGTAGAGACTCTGTCAGGGTCATATGGGTTGGTAAAGGAAATACTTGACTCAACATCTGGAATTAAGACTCAATAAAAATAAAGTTGAGAGGGCACACCAGCAATGGTAGGTTCCTGTGAATGACATTAAGATTAATTACACTTATACTGAGTTCAACTTGCAGCTGAAGAAACATATTAGTATGGCATTAAATCATTGCATTAATATGAAGAGGACAAATTTGTATAAACTCAATCAAAATAGGGACTGGCACTTAACTGTGAGTGATAGGGAAAGAATTCACTGCCCCTGTTCAAATCAGTAACTTACCAAGTACCTAATACTGAAATTGAATTGTCTTTTTATTCCTGGGCACAATGTAGGGAAAAAAAAACAAAAAAAAAGAAGAAAGCTTTCTTATGACTCTTTTCCTGCTGGCAAATATTTTACTCTATCCTTTAGCCAAGAGAACAAAACCCCCAAAGATTTTCTTCCATGAGCAGCAGCACTTTGAATCCCTAGTGAGGGAAATTCCAGAGGACTAACTCAAGCTGTATGCTGCAGCCTTCCAGGACTGGAGGTAGGACCCAGACTTCAGAGCTGGGCTGTTTAGTCCATAAAGGTGCAGTTATTTTTAGTTTGAGAACACTCTTTTTTTCCTTTCCATAAGCAATTTTTTAGGGATTTAGAATTGGTAAATCTAACATACCTACCCTGGAATACACAAACCCAGAGATTTCTGCATTTAGCTCTCACTGTTTTCTGTAGGAAAATAATACTCTGTTGATACCTTTTTATGTTGAATTTAGTATTAAGAAAATTAATAACTGCAAGTCATTCAGGATGAAGCTGCAGATTTAATTTTAAAGTTATTTTCCAGCTTTGTTCCTTGAATTTAGGTGTTAGCAGAGATAGGCTAAAAAGGCTTAGATCATATGCTGATTTACTTGAAGTATGAACCTTTAGAACCACTATCCTTCTTTTCTATCTTCCTTTTCTCAGCCCAGGTGTCTAAGTGGGAGTGTTTAGTGCAGAGGCAGCTGCTGCTCAGTGCCACTGTCAGAGCAGTGATCAAAGCACAGCTCCAAAGGTTCCTGACTTGCCCTCCTTGAGTCTCCTCAGTAAGCTGCAAACTTTAACTGTAAATTCAGGAGAAAAAAGTGTGATTTATTCTTATTTCTCCATGGTGGGGGAAAGAAACCTGTGCTGGAGGACTCCTGGCATTGAGCTGTGCCCCACTCCCATGCAGTTTGCCAGCACTGGGAATTGCTGTAGGAAGTGTAGATAAAAGTAGAAGCTTTTTCTGTACAAAACACCTCTATTTTGAGCAGTTTCTACATCCACAGCAAACCCTGCCTGGGAGCAAGCTGAGGAGCAATGAATGCTTTCCTGGCTCAGCTGTCCTCTTGCTGTCCTGTCCCAGTATGGCCCAAAACTGTTGGCTGAAAGAGCACAGGGTTGAAAACCTGTCAGTGCAGGTCGTGGTTCTTCAGGCAAGGCAGGTATGAGCTCTGCATGCAGGGCTTAAACTCCTTTGTAGCCTCACAAGTAACTTGGTGCAATTAGTTGACACCTTGAAATGTTTTCATTATATTTACTCTGACATCTTCCAGATAGGCAGTCCCAAAATCACTGTGTAGTTACTGGAAAAACCTTAATGCTGGGAGAACTCGGTGTGAGAACTATGCTTATTTCATTAGATCTGAAACAGAATATTAATACCTAATATAATTAATACCTAAATACCTGTCCCAGCTTCAGTCCCCTTGTGTCAGTGCTAGTGCTGCCATCTCTAACCATCAGCATCTTGTCTCTGACAGGTTGGAGGGACAAAGACGGGAGTCGTGCGCTACGTGGGAGAGACGGATTTTGCCAAAGGAGAGTGGTGTGGTGTGGAGCTGGATGAGCCTCTGGGCAAGAATGATGGGGCAGTGGCTGGTACAAGGTACTGTGTGCTCTGAACACACCTCCTAGGGTAGCTGGGGGGAAATGCCATCAGACCTGGGAGGAGAGTTAGGTCTGGGTTTGGTTTGACATTGTGGGCTGGGAGGAAGAGTCTAATTTTGAGTCTTTTAGGCTTTCAGATAGCCTTGCAGGGAGATCAATATAAACTTCATCACTGGGCCATTTTAAAGAGGATCAGATAACTTCTGTGCAGGAGGAACCTGAATGGCTTCAGGAAACAGGAGAAAGTAGGGAGAGAAGATAACTTACAGTGAGATTTAATTTTTGCTAGAAATCAATTCTGTTGATTATCTTAGCTCTACTTTCTACCACACATTCCTGTCATAAACTTTCTTCTTGTGCTGTAAGTCACCCTGTCAGAACTACAGGAGACAAAGATTTTATTTTCTTCTCTCCTCAGCTTCATATTTTATTCTGTTCTTTCTGGGAACAAATTTCCAGAGAACTGAAAGAACAGTTGGTGGTTGTTTTCTGTCCTTGTACTAATTCTGTAGTGTGATAGATGTCTGCTGATTGATCTTACCACCTCTGACTCCACAGGCACCTCCACTCTTTTCCAAAAAAGGCCTTGTTAGTACCTATAAAACTAGGCAGGGACATCTCACAGGCTTGCTGGGAAGCTCTGGAGAGGGAGGAGGTGCTCCAGGCACCAGAGCCGAGATTCCTCTGCAGGCTGTGGTGAGACCATGGTGGAGCAGCTGTGACCCTGCAGCCCCTGGGGATCCACAGGGAGAGCAGAGATCCACCCACAGCCCCTGGGGATCCACAGGGATGCAGAGATCCACCCACAGCCCTGGGGATCCACAGGGAGTGCAGAGAGCCACCCACAGCCCCTGGGGATCCACAGGGAGTGCAGAGATCCACCCACAGCCCCTGGGGATCCACAGGGAGTGCAGAGATCCACCCACAGCCCCTGGGGATCCACAGGGAGTGCAGAGATCCACCCACAGCCCATGGAGGAGGTGCCCAGGCCGGAGCTGTGGATGCCTGGAGGAGGCTGAGATCCAGAGGCAGATCCAGAGGAGAGAGAGGGCCCTGCTCCCAGGCTGGAGCAGCCTGTCCTTGGAGGGCTGCACCTCGTGGAAGGAGAGCCCCACCACAGCAGTTTTGGGAGGGCTGTGTGCCCCTGGGGAGCTCACATTTCAGCAGTTTTGGGAGGACTCTGTGCCCCTGGGGGAGCTCACATTTCAGCAGTTTTGGGAGGGCTCTGTGCCCCTGGGGGAGCTCACAGAGCTGCAGTTGCAGTTTGGCTGCAGCTCCTGAGCGTGGCCCCACGCTGGAGAAGTTCCCACAGAAGTGTCTCCTGTGGAAGGGACCCCATGGCCTCACAGGGGATGGACTCCTCTCCCTGAGCAGGGAAAGAAAATCTCAGTGATGAACTGACCAAACCCTGCCCTGTCTGCCTGAGCTGTCAGTGGGAAGAAGGAAGGGGCTGGAGGGGAAGAAGGTGTTTGAAGGGCTTGTTTTACTTCTCATTATCCTCCTCTGATTCTGGAATGACCCAGGCCTTGGATCATGAGCTTGGGAGTGTTCAAATCTGAATTATATAGCAGCTCTTAGACCCTGCTTCAAATACAGCTACAACTGATACCTCGTCCTACACAAGTTCCTTAAGTGGGAAATACTGTTGGTTTCTTGGAGGTTCTGAAGGCTTTAGAGGTGAGATTTATCTTTCACAGAATTAACTAGGTTGGAAAAGACCTTTGAGACCATGAAGTCAAACCTGTAACTTAGAAACTGAGGAGCTGAGAATTCCTGCTTTGTTAGATCTCAGGTTCTGTAATAAAGGTTTCTTATGTTGGGTCAGCCTTGTTTTGTCCAGCAGCCATGTGCTTTCATTTAAATTAAGAGAAAGGCTGCCTTGTTCAATGTCAGGGCAAGAAAGCAGTAAATGATTGGCAGCAGATGGCTGAGTTTCAGCCTGTTCTCAAAATAAAAGAACCAGGATGGTAGAGAATAAATCATGGAGTGAATGCAAGTCCCTGCTTTCTTTATCATGCAGTTCAAACTATCTGGAAGATTAATCTTCAGGGTGCTCAGAAATTATTTACTGTCTCTGTGCATATGGAAGGTGTGAAAGGCAGATGTGAGTGTAGTGCTGTCTGCCTCTCATCCTTGTACCTCTGTTGCTGTCTTGAAAATCCAACTTTTGGAAATCATCTGTCTTTGGGAACTGCTGCATCTTGGCTGGGGCTGTTCTGGTGTGTGCCCTGTCTGCAAAGGCTTCTCCTGCCTTTCACACTGTTCAGAGCAAGGCTGCAGCATTGTCCATGTCTGTCCTTTTGAGCCTTCATCCAGCCTTTTGATTTTCTTGTAGCATGTGCCCATTTCAACAGCAGTGGTTTGGAGAAGCTAACACAGTGAAACCAACTCCCTTGGTGCATGTAGGCAGCTCTCAGTCACTCTTCCCTGTTTGCTGTGGCAGCATGGAATTCTTGAGGCTGTCCTGACCTTGTCCTGCCAGGATCAGCCTGGGCAGAGGCTGTCCAGGACTCTGCAGTCTCTGCTTTGGTGATGGTTGCCATCTAGTGAGCATCCCTGGCCTGGCCAGCACTGCCTGCTGCAGCTGCACAAGGAGAGTGGAGCCAGAACTGGAGTTTAAGACACTGGAGGCTGATGGAAGCAGTAGAGACAGCATGGAACCTTTGGTGACCTTGTCACCACCTTTGCTGTCATAGGCAACTCCAGTTGGTGGTGAATTGGCTGAAATTTGTGGTGGGTCACTGATTTTCCTGCAGGTTCAGGTGTGGATGTGCATGAAGAGAAGGCTGAAGGGCTGGGCTTTCCCAGCAGCTGTGGCTCTTTGGTGGAGGCTGCCTGCAGGCTGTGGCTCAGCAGCAGTGGCCCAGGTGACAGGGTGTCACTGTGGGGAGCCCCTCTGTGCATCTTGGTGCTGGTTTGCTCTGAGGTTTGCTGCATCTGCTTTCCTGTCTGCACAGCAGGCTACAGAGGGGCTGCTGTGGTTTGGTGTGGGGTCAGCTCAACAAAGCCAAGAGCCATGAACTCATCTCTAGTAATTTAAATGTTACCTGTTTATTTTACTGTTGTCCCTTCTCTCTCTGCCCCAGTGAGAGTCCTTGCTCACTAAACTGCCCAGACCATTTACTTTTGCATAGTTTGTGACATGTCAGCCTTGGACACTGAAGATTTTTCCATCTATTTCAACATTTCCTGTGCTGTTTTCCACCTGCAGTTTGCATTGCCATCACACCACCACTTTCCTTCCATTTCTTCTCTGTGAGTGTGGAACTCCTCCACACTCAGTGAGAGCAGCTCTTGGTTTTCAGGTAGTTTTTTTTTTACTGCCAAGTGGTTTGGACCCAATTCCTGCTTCTGAATTATAAACGTTGATTGCAACCACTTTCAATCTGGACTGAAAGAAAATGGGCAGACATAGTGATGCAAGTTTGGGCTTGCTAAGAGCTGTCAGAGGCTTTTAAGGGAATTAACATTTGGGATTGTTGTGCAGCCATGAGTACCAGTCTGTGCTTACACCAAGCAGAGCTGTGGAAGGGGCTCTTGGCCTGCCTGTGCCTCCTGGAATTTGGGAGAATGATGCTGAGCAGGACTTTGGCAGGTTTGCAAGAGGTCAGCCTGTGGTATGGCTGGTTTTTCAAACCCAAGGGCCTGTGTTGGCAGGAAGCTGAGGAGGCTGAGATTTGGGGTTGTGGAAGGGTTGTTTAAAGTTTGTTATAGAAGGAAAAAAACCGGATGTGAGCAGATGTTTAAAAATTAATGTTATTCTCATCTGGCTGGAGATCAGGCTTTTCCCTGGCCTCCCAAGCACACAGGGGTCTGCCTGTGACACAGCTGTATAGCTGCCAGCACTTAAAAATAAAAGGGAGTTGGGGAAACAGCTGCTCACATCTGGAGAGAGAGAAAACTTGTGCTAGTAAAACTGGATTTGTGTCATTTAGTCACTAGAACCTGTTTTTTTTTTTTATATTAACATAGGACAGATTGTTTTATGACCCAGTATTTAGTACTATTCTTGCTGGGGAGCCTGTGAGAAAGCTCTTACAGGAGCTGTTTTGTGTTGGCTGCTCCCCTGAAACAAGGGGATACAATGCCGGAGGTCATCTGGTTTTTCTTGCTGGCAGCAGGCCAGCAGCAAATGAGCTTGGTTTATGCTTGTCAGCCAAGGCCCTGAAGGAGTTTCCAGGGTTTGACACTGAGTTGTGGCTCATTTTTATTCTGGAAGTGGGCTCTGGAGAGACACAGTCATTGGGCTCACTGCAGTTGTGGAAGAGAGCATGCACTGTGATTATCTGATCCTCCCTTTCCCATGCTTGCATCTTTCCAAGTTTGTTTGCATAGGAAACAGTTTCTCTGCCACCCAGAGGAGGTGGCACAGGCTGGAGTTTGCTGTAATGCTGTAATTTTTAGCTTCAAAGGTTTGAGCTGCCATTTTCTCCTGTTTTGGTAGGAAAGATTTTTACCATGTGGAACATTTTTACAGAACTGTGTGATTCAGATCTTTTTATTTCACAGAATCACAGGGTGGGTCAGGTTGGAAGGGACCACAGTTGGTCATCTAGTGCAACCTTCCTACTCAGGAAGTGTTATCCCAGAGCACATGGCAGAGTATTGCATCCAGAAGGATTGGAATATCCCCTGTGAGGGAGAGTCCACACCTTCCCTGGGCAGCCTGATCAGGGCTTGGTCACTGCACAGGGAAGAAGTTTAGGTGGAACTTCCTGCCCTTGGCCTCTTGTCTCACTGCTGAGCTCCACAGAGCAGAGCCTTGTCCATCCTCTGCCATCTCCCTGCAGACACATTTTACTGCATCACTCCAAAGCAGGGTGAAGGCCAGCACACAGGAGTTTTGGGAAGGTTGGTTTGTTGGTTGGTAAGGAAGGAGTGCTTGTGCTCTGGCTGTGTTTGTGTTGTGGGATATGTGCTCTCCAGGCTGCCAGCTGTGTCTTTCCTGGCATCTTATCAAAGTGCACAGTAACTACTGCTTGGCAATTACCTCAGGTGTCCCTGCTAAAGCCCCCTAAATGCAAACCTGGAGATTGACAGTACTTCAAGTAGGAAAGGACAGTAATGCAATGTGCACAGGAAACTGTCACAGCAAGGCACCCAGAGGTGAGCCGGGGTTTGTACTGCTTGGCAGTGCCATTCTGCAAGGCTTGGGTGAGATGGATGCTCTGCCACTTCTCACTTGGTGCATCTCCTGCATTCCAGGTATTTCCAGTGCCCACCCAAGTTTGGCCTCTTTGCTCCCATCCACAAGGTGATCCGGATTGGGTTCCCATCCACCAGCCCTGCCAAGGCAAAGAAGAGCAAGAGGATGGCCATGGGAGTGTCAGCCCTGACCCACAGCCCCAGCAGCTCCTCCATCAGCTCTGTCAGCTCCGTGGCCTCATCAGTGGGGGGCAGGCCCAGCCGTAGTGGGCTGGTGAGTAATTCCTGCACGGTCTGTGCAGCCTCAATCCTCCTCTGTGACCCAGCTCCACAAAGCAGGAGGGTTGGGGTTTTCTTCCAGTGCAGCTGCTCCTTCACCATTCATGAGGTGAGGGGAATGGATGGTGTTACCCAGCTCACAAATAGTCTCCCTCCATGGACACAGCATCAAGCAGCTGTGACCACTGAAGAGCCTAAATTGCAATTTGCAGTGGGATGAATCTCAGTTCTGCTGTCAAGAGCAGGTTTATAAGGAATCCCTGCAGAAAAAGGACACTGTTTACAGTCTCACATGGTCATGCTTCTCCACTGACCAGCTGTGCCAAGCTCCTGCTGTGACTGTCCTACTGTGGAGGGTGACAATGTCCTGGGTCACGTGCCTGGGGTTTTGGCAGGTGCTCAGGCAGGGAGAAAGCAGAGCAGGCAGTGATATTATTAAAAGTTTGGCTCTGCTGTGGTGTCACTGCAGAACACCACAGCCCTCTTGGCTGGTGACAAGGGTGCAGTGTCATTCCTGGGAGTGGATCAAACAACCCCATACCAGTCTCCACTCGAGATCAATCTACCCAGCTGAGCTCACTTTTTTGGATTTCATCAGTGCAGGCCATCAGTAAAATATATTTAAGAAAGCAGATGATAAAATGCATGATAATTTTTCCTGACCCAGTTCCCACCCCATGTTCTGTCCTTTGGAAAATGGTGCTTCCATTGGAGTACAGAAGAGCAATTGAACCTGTGAGCATTGTCCAGATGTTTCTCAGCCTTAACCTCCCCTGTAGGGCCAAGAGCTGGAACTGCAGCTCTGTTCAGTTGAATAAATGATCTTTAGGTCAGCAACATTCCAGATTTAACAGGCACTTCAGCTATCCTAGACTGGAAAGGACACAGCTTTACCCCATCTCTTTTTGACCATTTTCGCAGCTGACAGAGACCTCTTCTCGATATGCCCGGAAAATCTCTGGCACCACAGCCCTGCAGGAGGCACTGAAGGAGAAGCAGCAGCACATTGAGCAGCTGCTGGCAGAGCGTGACCTGGAGAGGGCAGAGGTTGCCAAAGCCACCAGCCACATCTGTGAGGTGGAGAAGGAGATTGCCATCATGAAGGCCCAACACGAGCAGGTAGGAGGTTATAGGGCTTTTTTTCCCTACCTCTCAAATATCTGAGTATTTGATATCCCCTGGAAGTGTCAGATCGTAACATTACCACTGTGTGTGAAACTTGGGCTCTGAATTTGTGCCTTTTATGTGGGGAGTTAAGCTGAGGCTCTTTCTCCACTCTCCCAGTGTCACATGTCCCCAAGCCAGGAGCTGTGCCAGATAAGAGGCACTAGATAGTTTGTGTCTGGTGGATCAATACATTTCAATGCTGAAATGCAAGTGGAAGGCACATTTATTCCCCTCAGCACTGAATCTGGCTGTGGCTGTGACTGCATTGCAGTGTTTTTGTGGTGCTGAGAATGTCAGCTCAGTTCATATGCCACTGCTTTCCCACCAGGGAGGATGTTTTTATCACATTAATAAAGTCAGGAAATCTGGAAGGAAAACAGACTGATCATATTAGGTTTGTGTTTGTGTGTTTGTTTGTTTTTGCACAAGCATTTGTAAGAGGATATTTTATGTATTCAGATGCTTAGAGAGAGTTGTGTTTGTGCAGTTTGTCAGTATGTGGTTCTTCAATGTCTGTTGTTGTCCTAAATTCTTCACTCATGCTTATAAAGCCTAGTGAGCTACCTGGGAGCAGGGATGGCACTGCATGTTTGTGTGGTGGGTCACACCTGCCTGTCAGAAATGCAGGAGAAATTGGGAAATCAGCTGCAAGCTGACATTCTTCTTGTGTATTGTGTTTTCCAGTAATTATCAGTAACAAATAAATTAACAGATGTCTGAAATGTCTCTGGTTTCATGACTGAGGCTGAATTGCACTGGTAACCTCTGACCAGGTTTTCAGAACTTTTCAGGCTTCAAGTTCTTAGCTCTAATCAGAGCTGGATTCTCCAAAAGGGTCTGGTCAGAGAGGCACTGAAGCATGGAACACTTACAGCTGCTGGAGACTGAGCAGTCTTTGTTGTCTTGATCCCTGCATCCTATGCTCTTTGGAAAATGTGCTCTTACCACAGCATCCTCTGAGACAGATCATCAAAACTTTCTGTTGCCTAGTTCTAACTCTTTCTTAAACAGCTTTGTGTACTTGAGACATGGCTAACTTTTGTGTCTTGGGCTGTTTTGTGCTCCAGTATGTCACAGAGGCAGAAGGAAACCTGCAGCGAGCACGAGCCTTGGTGGATGGGATGCAGAAGGAGAAGATTGAGCTGTTGAACCAGCTGGAGGAGGAGAAGAGGTAAAGCAGGAGTGGATAGGTGTGAGGGAGGTGAAGTCAAGTGTGGATAAAGCCTTCAGGTAGTTTTGGCTTAAGGATACAGCATGGAATAAGAATTGGATCATAACAGGCATGTGCACACTGGGCCATCACAGACTCTCCTGTACAACCTGGATTTGCTAAAATCCCTTCTTCTCCTCCATTTGTGATGGGCTGATCTTGGAGACATTCTCTGTGAGGAAGGGAAGCCAAACTGGAGTACAGCCTTACTGTGGTGTAGTTCACTATCTCCCCACATCCCAGAGGCCCCCAGCGTGGTCCATACATTTCCTCCCTGGGTAAGAGTGAAGATCTGCATGTCATTCTTGGAGTCCAGGTACTCCAAGTATATAATTAAACTCTTCAGTGGGAATAGAAAAACATTTCTGTATATTAAATAATTGAAAACAGTGTTGATTTCAATTGACTGATGCCCCTCCTGAGGATGAAATGTTCCTTCATGCATAAGTCTCCCCATATTCCTGGTAGGCAGCTGGCTTTCCCAGCTCCAGGAAACCCAAGACAGCTGAATTTTCCTCTAAATATCAACAGATGTCTCCCCCCTGTAATTAGAGGAGGTTTAGACAAGGGAGCTTGTTTATGAAGTTAGTTATGTACACTCAGCTATCTTTATCTGTAACAGAATCATAGTCCTTACATATGGCTACTAGCTAAACATCCTCAGCCTTTTTGTTTTAATCAGTAAAGAGAAAAAGAGGGCTGAATCTAGCAGAAAATTGAATTATTTGCTGCTGTTACTGGCTTCTCTCTTCCAAAAGAGAAGAGTTTCCTCAGCATGTCTGTGTTTATGTGTGTAGTTTTGTGTGCATTTATACATGACTGGCCTGTATAGTCTGTTGGGAAGCCTTTTCTGTTTGTCAGGGTAGCTCACATGTTGTGGAAATTAAACATTGCCCACCCTCTGCCAAGGAGGCAGAGCATCCAATTCCCTTGGAATATTTTGTATGGACTCTGTATCTTTGGCACAGGAATTGTCCAGTGCTCAGCTGCAGGATAATAAGGTTTAAATAAACCAGTGAAACCTGGTTGGGGTTTGCTTGTTTTCAGGATCCAGTGTCAGAGAACAGGAGTTGTGTTTTTGGGAGGAAACCTTGCAAGAAGGCCAGGTTTGTGGGTGGAAAGCTGCTTATAACTGTGCTGCTCCATGGGTCTTGCTGCTCAGTTTCTGCTGAGCTGTTTGTATCCAGAGGTGCTCTGTATCCCTCTCCTCTCAGAGTTTGTTCTGCAGGTGATGACATTTTTTAATATTGGATGGGTGGTTTTAGAACACAAAAAGCTTATCAGTAGTTTTTGAGCAGCTTTTCCATTTGTTGGCAGTGATCTATCCATCAATGATTGCAGTAATCCACAACAGTTGATCAATAGTGAACAGGCTGATGTGCAATGTCTGTTTAGACAGAGGGGTATGAGCTGAGTGTTCCTGATGCTCTTTGTGTCCCTTTCCTTCCCCAGGAAAGTGGAGGACTTGCAGTTCCGTGTGGAGGAAGAATCCATTACCAAAGGGGATCTGGAGGTAATTCCTTATGACCTTGCCAAAATGTGGGGTCCAAAGTTGCATGTGGGGCCTCTCTTGAGTAACTTGTGCCACCTTTTGCTCCCTCTAACAATACAGTATTGATGGCTGTGGACCTGCTGTGAGCACTGTGGGTAACCTGTGAGGATTGTTCTTTGGTGTGGTGCCCAATGACTGTTCACACTTGGAGCTTCCTGCAGTTAATCTGTCACTCTGAGTTGCCAAGCCATGTTAAAATCTGTATCTGAATGTGTTGGAACATGTGTTTTCCCACTCTAGGAATGAACTGACAGTTCCATTTCTGTCCCTGTGGTGTCCTGCTCATAGCAGCTAATGGGCACATGCAGTCTCCTGATTGGATGCTGTTTAATTCCAGCCAAAATGCTGTGTATCCTGAGGTATCCTCGTGTGCAGTTCACCTCCCATGAGTGTGGGATTGACTCCAGGATTGACACCCTGTCATGGGAAGGGCTGTTGCTCAGTGATGCTGTTGCAGTGAACATTGTGCACACTGGAAGTGATTTTGGGATGAAGTGATGTTGGCCCTTGAGTGGGAGGCTTTTCCAGGGGGAAAAAAGAACAGAAAATACTTCTATGAAAGCAAGGCTATGCTCTCCACATGTAAATCAAATCTCTTTAGTCAGAGTGCCAGGTTAGTAACAGCCAGAAATGTCAAGAGCCCTGCTCCTGTGCTTCACTGTCACTCACAGCAATAAAGGCCCAGGAAAATGGGAAAACTAGGGAATGAATATGTTTTCGTGGCTGTGATCCTGTTGGCATAAACCTCTCCTCTTCATGCAGAAGCTGAAGGAGATGTTTGACAGGGTGTAAATTAGCAGTGCACTGATAGCAGACCTTTGCAGAAGCACAGCACTGCCTGTTGTGTGGGTGCAAATTCAGATTTCTGTTCATCCCTGAGCTGACAGCTTCCCCCCAATGCTTTAGAAAAGGGTGGTTGATCCACACATCATTTCCTTTGAGAGCAGTGAATTGTCCCTTTGTAAGCTCCAAGTGTTTAAGCCTGGCTGTGCAATGATTGCAATGGGACAGGGTTGGTCTGATGGTATATTTGGATATATTTTTTTTTTAGAAAGCCACCATGCTTAGCAAGATGATAAATTGCTGTGGATAAGGACTCCCATTCTCAGTTTGGGACTTGCAGTCTCAGATTTAATTTCCTTCGGGCTGGGAAGGAATTGTTTTGCAGTGGGGATGAGGCCACACTTTCAGCAGAACATTATGGTCCTGTCCTCACTTCCATGCTTGTCTGTACGAAAGAATAAATAATTTAGGAAAGCTTGATTTCCTCTGATCCAGGGAACTGGCATGCTTTCTATGAGTCCAGCATCAGTCCCAGCACAGGCATTGCCAGAGGGCTTGGCTGTGGCCAGTTTTTACATCCTAATTTGCATCTCAGACTGAATGATTGACCCACTAGAGTTAATTCTCACCTCCCTGCTTTTTTGTGGAGACAGTCAAGCTTTCAAGAAGCAAGTAATTAACTTAGGGAAAAAAACCAACCCCAAAACCTCTTATTGGAAATCAGGAGGAGAAGTGCTCCTTCATGTTGCAGTGTGTTTCCTGGGAAATGGTTGTTCTTGATAATTGTTGTGTAAAATCGTGATCAGGTCATGCAGTGGCTGCAAGCACAGCCCTTGGCATCCCCCTCTGGAGCTGAAGTAGCCAAAGGCAAGGTCCAGTGACAGTTGACTGCTTTCCCCTGGTCTTGTTAGTCCTCTCATACCAGCAGCTCTTCCAAGTATCCAGAGGGAGTGTTTATTTTGATTAAACAGCCAGTAACAGACATGCTGACAGTGGGAAGAGCTGACTCTGTGCTCTGTGATCCGTGGCTCTGGGGTTTCTGCTGAAGGCTTGGCTAAATCCCCTGATGTTTGTCCCAGTAGCATGTATGTTTTGAACAAATCTGGGGCTCTGGTGTGCTGAGCACAGCAGGCAGCATCCTTGGAAGCAATTTGACCAAAGAAATCCATGTGTTGATGGCCTTAAGATACAGATCAAGATTTTGGACCTCTGATAGAGGGTCTATGGATTTAGCCTTGAAATGTAGTTATGAATTCAACCCACTTTTGATCCTGGGTGGCAGCTGATGCTGTAGTGATTTGGAAAATGAAAAACAAACTTAGGAAAAGCTTTCAGGAAAGACTTTTTGTGGTGGAAGATCATACTTTACAGGAAATATTATCCTCATCAAGGAACTCTCTCATGCTCATCTCCTGGATCCTGCAGCATGCTTCAAATGCCAGTGGGAAGTCAGTTTATAATTTGTGAACAGTAATTTAAGGCTAATAGCTACAAGTAAATCTGAAATTCATCTCTGAGCTTCCTCAAAGTGCAGGAAAACTTTGGATTTGAGGTTCTGACTCATACTGGCTAGTACTAGCAAACCAATTTACATAAAATAATACAGGATTTGATGTAAATCTAAGATTTTAAGGACTGTAAAACAGTTAATCTAAATTTTCCCATGGTTTTTGGTTCGTTTGTTGTTTGTTTGGTCTTTTTCTCTATTTTCATATGTTTTTCCAGAGTTGGAAAATAGCAGGATTTATAGATACTGAGCAAGAATATCAGGTGAGACTGAGAGCTTGACTGGGCACTTGTGTTTACCTCAGGGGCCTGGAGAGAATCTCTTTGAGAGTCCAGAGATGAGTTTTGTAATAGGTCAGCATCTTCAAGTAGCAAATATCTGATGTGCTGCCACCAGTTAATTAATTGGTATCAATGGAATATTTATTCCTGTTAGCAAAATCAGTCCTGGAACTCCATCCTGAGATGTGAATCTTTGGGCTTTATAGGGAGCAGAATTACTTTTATTTAATTACTTAAATGCCTTTCTTTTTATTAGGATGCAATCAGCCAACTTTTACACTTAAATTATTAATTTGGGGTTTTGATGATAGTTGAGCTCTTGATTCCACATCTTTTTTCCCTTTCCTTCAGAGGTTAAATAAGGCACATAAAATACAGAGCTATCTGAATATAACTGACAATTATGTCACCATCTATGAATACATCTACAGTGATATTTTGCAAGCATAAAACATGGATTTTTTTAAACTTCCATTTCTATAATTTATACACAACTAGCCAAGCCTTGCTTTATTGTAGGGAAGGGCAGAAAATCCTTAAAACTGACTCCAACAGAAAGAGGGGGGAAGCAAATAATTATATGGAAAATGATGGGCAAAAAATGGGGGTAAAAAATGGTTCTGGGCAGATTTGTTTGTTTTTTGCTGAATTTTTTAATTTGGTAGATTAATTAAGTTTAATTCTAAGGAAAATACGGGGTTTGTAAGCTAAAAAAATGTGAAGGCCAGAGTGTGCATGTACTTTCCTGTGTCTCCTCTCCTCTTTTATTTATAGGGAAATTTACACGATATTACAGTGGTGGTTGTGGGGTGCTGAGCTTTGCCACCAAATGCAGCTTTGTGGTACTTCAGCTTTAAAAGTGGAGGGCACTGAAGCAATGTCCAGAGCCAGTGCTCCTGAATTTGGGCAGATTACATGAACTGCTTGTGCTTAGTTGGATCATTTGTCAAAAAAACCCCAAAAAACCTTGAATACAAATCACCAACCAAGCAAACAAAAATCCTAAAACCAACCAACCAACTAAAAAATTCTATTTTCTTGTGCCAAAATTAATAGAATCTTACTGTACAAAAATCACTTTGAAATCCATGTCAGGCCTACCCAAACTCAAAGCACTGATTTATAGAACAGTTTGGTATCTCAATTCCCTGATCACTTCAGTGCAGTGTATTTTTTGTTTTACAACATGCCATGTACAGTATGATCTGGTTTTTTTCCTCCACTTTGTGTAGGACTCACACTGTCTTCAGAGCAAAAAGAGGATGGGAACTTCCAACTCTTTTCAGTCTACCTTGTGATTCTTCTTGAGGAAGGATGTGGAGAATCATTGCAACATCTTTGCATTCTCTGTGTCTCCAAGGGCCTTGTACTGGTGGGAGCTTTGCTTTTAGGAAGTGTCTTCAGTTGATGCAGGAAAACACTGAAGCAGGTTTCTAATGCAGATGGATGTTTTCCCATCCCAGATTCAGTTTTCTTGTGAAGAGCCACGACGAGCACCATGTTAAATCCTGTAGGGACCATTTTCTGTTTGGTTGGATTTTTCCTCCTTGTTTGGATTTTTATCTCTTCCTGTTGTGAACTGCCTTTCCTTGTCTTGTACGCTGGAGATGATGTTGCAGCCTTCTCTCTCCCTGTTTCTCTCTCTCCCTCCCTCCCCCACTCCCATCTCCACTGTTGTTTTTCCCTCTGTGTGAGCAGACTCAGACGCAGTTGGAGCATGCCCGAATACGGGAGCTCGAGCAGAGCCTGCTGTTTGAGAAGGCACAGGCTGAGAAACTCCTCAGACAATTAGAGGACACCAGGGTAATGCACCCCCACGTGCCCTGCCTGCACACAGCGCTTGCACTGCCCTGGTGCTCATGATGCCTTGCTTTGGGTTTCTTTCTTTTGGTTTTTTTGTGGGGTTGATTGATTTTGGCTTGAACTGAAGCTTCCCTGATTTTTCTGTTTGGTTTTTTTTTTTGTTTGCTCTCTTTCCCAGAAAAATAGTAGTACAATATGATTTCTAGCTTTGCTTCTCTTGTGGGGAGCTTGTTTCTCAGATTGAGTTTGCTTCTCTGCCCCATGCCACCATCTGACACATGAGCTCTTAAAATTCATTATTCAATTAACATATCCCAATAATATCCACACCCTGCACAATTCATTCTGCTTCGAAGCCTCCCCGGGCTATAAGAAGAAATAACTTTGCAATCAACATTCCAGTCTCCCCTGCCAGCTGTGGGAGCTGCCATCTCAAGTGGAAGGTGCTGGTGGATGCAGGTGGGCCCACTCTGATCCTTGGCCTGCAACAGGACAGGTTGCTCAGAGGAATCCTAAAAGCAGCCAGATGTGGAAAGGACTTTTTCATGCTGGTGTGGTGTGGGAAGCAACAAACTTGCTGCAGTGAGCAGCAATGAGTTTGAGAGCTGTAGAAAACACAAATGTGAGGGTCTCCAAAAGGTCTGGATGATGTGAAGCCCCCTGTGCCCATCTAAAATAACCACCACCAGCCTCCTGGGCTGCTGGCTGCTGGGGAAATGGCAATTGAAATGGAGTAGAATTGATCTCTTGGGGTTTGGCTTGGTTTCCTGCTTCCTTTTGCCTTTTTCTAATATTTCATCCTCTTCTCCATCCACAGTGGCAGCATTCTGAACTCCCTGTGACTTGCAGGGAGTTCAGCCCTGCCCAGGTTACATTCAGATTGCAAAACATGGATCCATAGCCCTTAAGCTCAATGTGTACCATGGCCAGATTTATTGTCTTGCATCCTCTAGCCTCTTTCATTATTTTGACTTTGCTAGTAAACTCTAACAAGTATTCATGTGTAAAAATCCCTTTTCCTTTTTACACCAGGGTAAACAAATTCCTTTACAGAAGAGAGGTCTGCAGGCTGAGGATTGCTGAGCAATAAAGGAAACATGATCTGCTTAATGCTGGTTTTGATGCTTGTGAAATTCCTGCATGTGCAGTCACATCTCCTCTGTGCATCATCTGGCAAGATGCCTGGTCTGGAAACATAATGCCCTTCCAGGACATTATTTTTCATAAACCACTGTTGCTCCCTAGTGAGTTTCAAGGGTTATTTCCAAGATGATTTTCTGTGGAAAGCAAGAGGTTTGTATTAGGAAAAATAAATTGCAATTGGCACAGACATAATTGTGAGCTGTCGGTGCTGGTTACCCTGGTGCAAAACCGTGCTCAGGTTGGAGGGTACCGGGTGTTCTTTACCTCTTCATTTGAACTTTGACCAATGTACTTTGGATTTACTCCCACTGGAGCATGCTTACTGAAGGGGGAGGATGTGGTGATGGGAGGTGCCCTGACTCTGTGCTCTCTGTCGTGTTGCAGTTGACCACGGTGGCGGAGCAGTCCCGAATCCTGCAGCTGGAGGAGGAGCTGAGCCTCAGGCGCAGCGAGGTGGACGAGCTCCGGCAGTGCCTCCGCAGCTCCCACCAGGCAGAGTCCCCTGAGCAGAACCTGGGCTTGCAGTCCGAGGCTCTCCGGCTGCGGGATCAGCTGCTGTCTGTCAACAAGGAGCATCAGAAGGAGAACAGCCAGCTGAAGGAGAAGTATGAGAAGACCCTGAAGAAGTACCAGCAGGAGATGGAGAAGCTGAAATCTGTCAATGAGAAGTACTCGCAGGAGATTGTTGACCTAAAGCATAAAGTTCAGCAAGCCACTAACGAGAACATGGGGCTCATGGACAACTGGAAGTCCAAGTTGGACACATTAGCTTCTGACCACCAGAAGTCTCTGGAGGACCTGAAAGCCACGCTCAACTCAGGCCCTGACACCCAGCACAAGGAGATTGTGGAGCTGAAGGCAGTGGTGGAGAGTATAAAGTTGGAGCACCAGCTTGAGTTGGAGAACCTGAAAGCAAAGCATGACATTGAGACAGCTGTCCATATAAAGGAGAAAGAGAGTCTCAAACTGAAGCTGCAGGAGGCTTTGGATGAAGTGGAAAAAAGCAACAGCAACTGGAAAATGCAACTGGAAACCAAAAGCAGTCAGCACCTTCTTGAGCTCCAAGATGTGAAGGACAAGTGTCGAGATGCTGAGCTGAGGGTGCATGAACTGGAGAAACTTCATGGTGAATACACAGATCAGACACAAGCAATAGCTTTCTTGAAAGAGCAGATATCTTTGGCTGAAAAGAAGATGTTGGACTATGAAACCTTACAGAAAACAGAAGCCCACAGCAAACAGGAGATCCAAAGATTGCAGGAAAAAGTGCTTGTCTTAGAGAACAAGCTGCAGTCCATGGAGGCCCTGCATCCTTCTCAGCATGCAAATGTATGACTTTGGGGTCATTTTGCTTGTTCATTATCACTGTTGGTACCTCCTCAGCTGCTGCCTTGTGCAGTTTTCTGAGGTCTCAAATATCTGGATGTTTTTTCCTTCCACTGACAGTGCTCTTTCTGCACTGCATATCCATGCTGAAGGTGTCTTTCCACTCTAGAAAGGCAGTACAGTGGGACAGTTAGGAAAAAGGAGCAAGTGGGGCCACATCTGAGTTTAGAGGCTGCTGTGGCAGCAGTCTAGGGCTGTCATGGTTTGTCAGGGTGGGCTCTCATCCTGAGCAAGCAGTGTTCTGGGCTGGAAAACCATCATTCCTACAATACAGTTGTGTTTTTCTAAGGAGCTGCAGTAGTCTTGGTGTGCTGTTGGGCAAGACTCTTTAGGGGTGGTAGGAGGATAGGGTGGAAGAAGACTCAACCTTGCTCAGCACCTGGAGCAGGGTTTGAGAGGTGCAGTGAGTTGCTCAGCTGTGGGAAGGGGTGGGGATGTGCCAGTAGCAGAGCAGGGGCTTCACAGCACATATGGGAGACAGGGAAATACTGACATTGAGGATTATAGAGGAAAAGCTGCCAGCAAGGGTCAGGATGGCACCAGGCTGGGGAAATAAATTGCCTGATTGAATATGAGATCAGGGAGGGCTGAAATAAGAGCAGTAATATGAAAGGGTCAATTTACTCTGGCCTTTGTGTGTGTCTTTAAGTCATCTTTTATTTTTCTTCTGGTTTTGGACTATTTGCCACAGGATGCACTGTCCTGGCCTTGTGTATGGCACAGGGAATTGTGGCTGGTTCTGCACTGTAGTGAGCAGGGAGTTTGCTACTCATGGCTCTGAGCTGGGCCCCTATTTGGGTTTGGATTTTGCATGAGAAATGAGGAAAAACCCAACTTACATCCTGTGAGGATGCAGAAAATTAAAATAAGCTGTAAAATGTGCACATTTTAAGAATACTGTGTTGAATTTTCACTTCCAGACAGAGATGCCAGTGAAATGAATTCAATGCCTGTTTTAATGTCCCAACATGAACAGCCCCACTTAAACCAGTTACACCTCCAGACAGCAAAGTCAGGCCCATGAATTCCATTGTCTAAGTCAGAATTTCATACCTTATAAATAGGCACACTAAGGAGAACAGAGGCAAAGGCCAAGGAGGAGTCTCCAGCATTAATAGTGTTTGAAGGGTTGCTCCAGGATGTTTCATCTGCTGAGGACAGTTAGGAACAATAAGTACAGCCAGGACCCTGGGAAAAGGGGGTTGTTATTACAACATGTAACACATTATAGCCAATATTTAAACATGAATGAATGGAAAAGAAGAACCTGGAGCCCTTTAGATAAATGGAAGGGCTCTGGGGGATATTGATACTGGATTAGAACCAGGGAAGTCTTGAAGTAATTATTTCAACTACATGTCAATTAAAATCAGGAGAATATGGGAAGAAATGCATGGGTGAAAGCCTTTGAGTATTGTGGGGCAAGTTCTATTTAAAATTGTCTTAGTTAATTTAAAGTGACTGCAGTATTCACTGTCCAAGTATTTTAAACAAGCAAAGCTGTCTTGTGACAGTCTTTCCTAGACCTTCAAGTGAGAACCTCAATTGTGCTTCCCAGGAGTAGTTAAATCGTTTTTTTCCATACCAAAAGTAAATCAGGAAACATATTTCCCCCCTGGGGGTGCTCATGCTTCTGTTTGATGTGTCCCACAGCCCAGACTTAAGAGAACTGACCTTGGGGCTTTTGGCTGTGGTGGCCACAGCAGCTGCTCGGTCTGGGTATGTGCTGAGGTCTCAACAAAGGCTGCTGGATGGGAAGAGGTGTGAAGGGCTCAGCTGTGGCCTCTGCCATGGAAAACTTGGCATTGAAAGCTCTGCAGTCCCTGGCTTTTCATTGCAATGTAGAAAAGAGGGTGGGTAAAAATCAGAATCCCCTGTATGGACCCAGCATTTGTTTGTTATTATTTTTGTGAATGCATTTAGTTCTCTAATAAATTATTATTTTTTCAGTGTTTTTATAACTTTGGGCACAGCTAGGTTCTGCAGCAGTTGAGGAACTTGTTGACTGGTAGGTCTCAAGCTGCATGCTGGAGAGCATTTGCAGTTGGATATTTGCTGTGATTGACCAGAGGTGCCTGGTCCGAGGGACAGCAGCTCTTCCATCTCTCTCTACAAACTCTGAGTGTGCAGAGCTGGAACCAGAACTTGTGGAGAAAAACTTGAGCTCTGTTCCCTCCCAGGTGAATCCTGCTGTTGTGCTCAACTGCAGGCTGTGTGTGGGCACTCTGGTCAGCATCAGTGGTACCCAGCTGGACAAGTGGCTCCTCAAAAAACCCTTTATTTCCCTCTTGGGAAGGATGTAAAACATCCTAACTTGGACATGGAATGCCTTCTGCTTTGGATGGGGCTTTGTGGTTGTTAACTTTGCTTTAAATCTTTGGGTAAAGGGTTGGTTTATATCTTATGTTTTACATTTATTCCAGATGATTGAGACTAATGATATTTCAGAAGAAAAGATAAACATGAAGCAGACTATGGAAGGTATGAAACTTATTATTGTTACCCTGTTCTAGTGACCTGCACACTTTCTCTTCCTCTAACTTTCTGCTCTTGCAGGGATGGCTGCATGGAAGGGGTTTAGGAAGTCATTTCATCTGTCAAAATTTGCTGGGTGACATTTGTTGTCTGGCTTTGTTTTTTCCTTCTAATCAGGCTGAGCATTTGTAGGGGTGGATGTTTTTTACCTGTGTTAGATACTCTCCATACAGATGGTGCAGGTTGGAGACAGATCTGGGGAAATAGGTGCATTTCCATCCCATCACTGACTTTTACAGTCAGACATTGAATGTTATTTGCACACAGGAGAGGAGTGCTAATGGTAGATATTAATGTGACTGGCTTAGAATAATGATAGTTATTTTTTATTTAGCTTACTATAAATCAAATCCATCCTTTTAACAAAATGTGAAACATATACAGTCAGGAAACTTGTATAAAGTGTATTTCAACTTGAATTGCACTCAGCCCCTTCACAGAGTGTGAACAGTAACACTGAGTCTGAGCAATAGCAGAGCTGGATTCAGAGGTATTTTGTCCTATTTCCATTGCCCTCAGTGCAAGCCAGACACTGTCCATAAGATTTGTCTGTCCTTGCAGGGATTATGTAGAACACATTCATGTTGTACCCCATCCCTGGAATCCAAGGTTGGACAGGCCTTGGAGCAGCCTGGTCTAGTGGAAGATGTCCCTGCCCAAAGCAGGGGTGTGGAACAAGATTATCTTTAAGTTCCATGTTTCTACACCAAATTGCTGATTGACAGATAATTCCTGGCCAGTGATAGCAGAGCTGAACTAGATCCAGCAGCCACTGCTCTAAATGGCCACACAGTCCATGTGTGCATTGTTTCTACATTGAATAAACCCTGGAAAGATGTACTGAAAATAACTAGGTCAGGTTTGAGCCACAAAAGCATCAGACTTCATATCTATAGCCATGAGCATGGAAATACATCAGTTCCAGAACACATGTCTTTTGGAACAGTCTCTGCCTTCCACTGTAGGAGGTGGCACAAAGAAATGTGCTAAAAGCTCCTTCGGGATTTTTTTAATTAATGTTTTATTGCCTTTTCCCCCTTGTCCTTTTTGGTTGCTTTCTTAACCCTGTCTGATACAACTTCCCAGTGTGCATCCCCCTCCAGGTGTGGTGAGATGCAGGGTCTCCTGCTGCTTCTCTGCCAACAGGAGTGTACCACCCTCGTGCCCACTGCACCCTGATCCATGCTGTGCACCTGACACCTTCCCAAATTGCACAAAGCATTTTCCAACCCTCTAATCCTTGTCTTTTCATTCCCCCACAGACCTCCAAGACAAGCTGAGTAAAAGAGACAAAGAGGTGTCTTCCCTGGTGACCCAGACTGAAACTCTAAGGGCCCAAGTAAGTGGTAAGTTTCCCTAATCCAGTGTTGGTGGGAATGCAATGTTTCCCTGCTTGTCCTATGCACTGGTGTTGAACAAGAGCCCAGAGCTGAAATTGGCTGATGTAAAACATGATGCAGCTGGTTTTTGAATGGATATTGCTGGTAAAAATTAATTCAGGAATTTAACACAAACTGCAGAAGATATTTGTGTCCTGTGAGGGAGGGTTTGGACTTGTCTATGTGTAAAGCTAATGAGGCAGAAGTCAATGGAGCTGGGTGTGTTGTTTCCAAGATCTCCCCTTAACTACAGCCAGTCAAGAGCTAATCAGGTCTGTGCTTTTAAGAGTAGGAATTGGGAAAAGGCAAAAATCAGGAGTATACATAAAGGACTAAGTGACCTTTCTTCCCCTGAATCCTCTGCTTCTCCTAGCTTTGGAAAATAAATGCAAAACAGCAGAAAAGAAGGCTGATTCAGTGTTCAAAGAAAAGAAGAGGTTGGAAGGAGAACTGGAAGCCTTGACCAAGAAAACACATGATGCCTCAGGGCAACTGGTCCTGATCAGCCAGGAGCTGCTCAAGAAGGAAAGGTCGGTGTGCAGGTCTGGAGGACAGAGCTGGGGACAGAAGGGCTCTGTGTGTATTCATGTTCCTTCCAGGTGCTCAAATGGACCACCAGAAGAAATGTAGGGTTGCATTGTTGAAATCCAGCCCACAGCTTTCCCATTCTTTAGAGATGCTGATGTGTGAATTTGGTTAGAATTTGAGGCTGTGAGTTCTCAAAAGGCACTGCTTGCCAGGAGCTGCAAGACAGCTCAGCACCCATGTAGATGCTGAATGAAATCATCCACAAGCCAGCCAGGCTGGCTGCTGCCCTGCTCCCAGGCAGTGCCCTGTGCAGGTCCAGTCTCAGAGCTGGCAAAGTGGGAAGGAAGAGTGGTGGGACTTGGGTCAGATTTGCTCGTTGGCCTTACTTTGGATGCGTAGCGAAGGTGGGAGGGAGCACAGCCAGGCTCCAGTGGTGTGTGGGCTCTGGGAATGTACTCATCTCTCCCTGCTGCTGCTTGCAGGAGCCTGAACGAGCTGAGAGCGCTGTTGCTGGAGGCAAACCGGCACTCACCAGGGCCGGAGAGAGACCTCAGCCGGGAGGTGCACAAAGCTGAGTGGCGGCTGAAGGAACAGAAGCTCAAAGATGACATCAAGGGGCTTCGAGAGAAACTGGTTGTGCTGGTGAGGGCACTAAAACCCCTCCTGGGCATGGCCTAGAGGCTGGAGGCTCTGTACTGCTGAGGGGAGTGGAGGGGAGGGTCTGAACACTTCATTCTTGCTCCAGGTCTTTGTATTTTCTTTTGTGCTGCTGAGTGATGGGAATTCTCTTGACAACGACTGAGCTGTGGCCTGGCTTAGCAGCACCTCATTAAGCAGCAAAGATATCCATAACGCATATAATCACAGAATATCCTGAGTTGGAAGGGCCACAGGGATCATCATGTCCAACTCCTGGCCCTGCTGAGGACACCCCAACAATCACATGTGCCTGGGAGCATTGTCCAACCCCCTGGAGCTCTGGCAGCCTTGGGGCCGTGCCCATTCCCTGGGGAGCCTGTTCAGTACCCAGCCATCCTCTGGGGGAAGAACCTTTCCTGATACCCAGCCTAGACCTCCCCTGACACAGCTCCAGCCATTCCCTGGGTCCTGTCCCTGGTCACAGAGAGCAGAGATCAGTTTGTGCCTCTCTGTTTCCCCTTGTGAGGAAGTTGTAGACTGCTATGTTCTTCTCCAGCGTTTTTCTGTTCCCACATATTTTGGATCCATGGCTAAATAGGGCTACAATTTGTGGGAGAAACTGAAGGTCGTTCAGCTACCCCACGCGTTTTACACGTTCTCCGATCCAAGAATAAGCAGTGTCCTCTAATTCCCGTGTACTTCAGCGTCCTCCAGTGGTTGAGATGCGAATAATTGATTGGAACTGCTGGGAACAAACGAGCTGCTTCTGGTCGCTTGGTGCGAGCTCTGCTCCGCCCATCTGCTGCTGAAATCACAGCGTGGTTCTAGGTGTTAGGTGGATTTCTCCACTGAGTTTTGCAGCCGCTGGTGTTGATGTAACACCCTCCTGTTTCCCTTTGCTGTGTTCAGGACAAGGAAAAGTCGGTGCCGGACCAGCGGCGATACTCCCTGATCGACCCCTCCTCGGAGTCGGAGGTGATCCGGCTGCAGCACCGGCTGGTCAGCACCGAGGACGTGCTGCGCAACGCGCTGGAGCAGGGGCACCAGATGGAGAAACTCATGGAAGCAATGAGACTCTCCTCTGAGAAAACACAGGTGGAACATCAGCAAATGGAGTTGCTTAGCCCTCTGTTATGAATGGATGTGGGGGTATAGATAAGTCCCTGCCTTTGCCCAGGCCTCAGCACCCCAAAACCCACTTTCTTTCCTAAATTCTTTAATAATGTCTGATTTGGTCTATTACAGAATGAATTATTTATTCAATAGACATAAAACTAACAGACATAAGACTTAAACTGTATAGTACACAGGAATAAAGAAACTACTAGTAGGTATATACAGCATGGGGTTAAAGGTACCATTAATCTTACAGCTAGTGAAGAAATAATAGAACTTAGGATTCAATGTATCTTACCCTCCCATTGCTGATGGGGCACACATCGAGATCCTTTCCCTCAATTCCCAGGAAAGGAACCACGGGATCTGCGTCCAGACTCCGGGGAGAAGTCCCCCACACGTTCAGGGTGTGAGTGTAGAAGGCTTCTGCCTCTGTGATAACTCGTGTGTCTTTTAGAGTTTGTAGAACAGCGTCTCTCAGTCAAAAGTATATCTTTCATCTCTATCCACATTTGCTCTCCAGACTAAGATATTGATCCTTAGCTGGAGCTTCAGCTCTTTTGGTGCCAGGGATGACCCCTGCTGGGCTGTTCAGCCCCTGGGTTATCTCTTGCAGAGGGTGTGGCAGAGAGGGGGGAGGACAGTCCTGCCACACCCTCATCAGTCCCCTGGGATCTTGTCCTGTGCTCAGGGGTGATGCCATCAGCTGGGTCCCCTCTGTGCTGGGAACAACCTGACAAGGTCTTGTTCTGGCAGATGCAGCCCAGTGTTGGTAATCACAGATCCCTTTGTGCTCCAGAGAATGGTTGCTAAACATGGGGGTTTGGGGAACTTGCACTGTAACTGTTCTTTATGTGTACAGTATTGTCTGGCTGCACATGTTCATAACATGGAGGTTGAGGATTTTCTGACATCCCTCTTCTTTGAGAGATTTATCTGTGCAGTCCCTAAGCAGAAACTTTGCAGGTGACTCTGGGAAAATGCTTTCCATTTCTCTTACCACCTAGGTGTCTGATAGGAATTTGCTGATGCATTGTGAATGTTCCCACTCCAGTTTCTGTCTTCTCTCCCAACTCCCTCTGGTCTCCCTTTGTTTCTTCAGATTAAAGAAAAGCTGCTTCTGTTGCCTGTTTTACACCCTTCTTTATGAAACTGAAGGGTACAAATAGCTTGACTCTCAACATTTGACTTTTCCATCTCATACCTGTGGAGTCTCAGCCCTTACTGATTCCTCCTGCAAAGTGACCTGCTCCTTGTGCCAAGCTTTGTGTGTCCTTGAATATTCTTCTAGCTGTATTTTCCCTTGGGTCTGCAAATAGGCCGTGGCTTTTGGAGCTCAGAAGCACCATTATTTCTCTTGTACTTGCTCATTTAAATTCTCAGCTGAAAAATGTCTTTCTCTTGCAACAGTGAATTACAACTGGGATTTAAGCAGACACCTTAGGGTAGTACAGAACAAACCACTAGTCACAGAATGGGCAGAGAGCTTTTTTTCACTGATGCAGGTGCAGATATGCTGTGTTAGGTACTCTGGGGGGTTTCAAGGCTTCTCCTCCCATGCCAGTCTCCTTTGGGTACACCAAGCACTGTTTGCATTGCAGTGGTATGGGCAGGGAGGTGGTCAGGAGGGTGCAAGGTAAAAACTGCAACCCTGAGAGATCTGCTGGCTCACTGAACACCTGTGTGCTGCAGACAAGTCTCTCTCTCAAGACATATCCTGCAGTGCAGCATCTGCCAGCACCAGGCAGGACAGATGGAGCCACGATGACATGTTTGTGGCAGCCCAGGATGTACCATAATGCTGTCAGTACCTCCAGAGTGACTTCTGCTGTAATTGCCTTGTGTCAAATGCAAATGCATCGTGACAGCCTCATCTCTTGGCAGCTACCAGAGGGGCAGGGAAAGTTATTCTCTGTTTGCTGTAATGCACAGTCTCTTGAGAAAGGGAGACTTTTTCCCTTTTGCACTACCATCTCCAGAAGTCATGCAGGTGGTAATTATTTCTTCCCTAGTTCTAGAAAATGACTAATCTTACCTGAAGTAAATTGGAACAGACCTTATGAGGTCAGCTAAGATATCCCTGGTATTAGTTTGATATATTTATGCTTAAGAAAATGTAGAGATATGACAGAATAGCCTTATGTCTTCAACTACAATCCAAGGTGAAAAGAATCAGAGGATTACTGTGGGAAGGCAGGCTTCAAATTTCTACTGATGTCAGGTTTTTCAAGTGCCTATTTACAGGGAAGTCTGGATCAAAGCTTCCTAGTTTCAGTTTGATATCTGTTCACCCTTCCCCTTGTGAAGGAGAATTTTTAACCAGAGGCTTTCAGGCTGAGGCTGAGGACATTGCTGGTCCAAACAAATCCTGCTGCAATAGTTAGGGAATTGATGGTTCTTGCCCAGAAGCCACATGTCCACTGTAACTCATTCTGCACCACCTTCCAACCTCCCGTCTCCTTTCTGATGGAAGCAGGTGTTATCCAGGTATCTGCCTTGGCAGAAAAAATCTGCACCTTCTCCTTGTTTTGGGAGACTCCTGACCCACAGCTTTGCAGGAAATAACAAGGATTTGACTCCTGGAAATTTTCTTGAAGAGTTTTAATGATTCATCTGGGAGCCTTTTTATTTAATTTCAAGCAAATTGCACCACTTTGTTCATTATTGTGACCATGTTCAGACTTCAGGCCTGATTTTTGATATGTGCTGTCTGGTCAGTGCCTAGACTGGGTGAGCTGCAGGCAGGTAATCACCTGTGGTGGGGGGTGCTGAGCCCTGGCAGCAGCACTGTTTTTGCCATCCAGGATCCACTGCCTGGCAAACAGCTTAGGCTCTCATCAGAGCTTAGTTTGAATTTCTGCCTGGGTTTTGTGATCAAACTAAACCTCTGTCCTGTAGGGTTGATTCTGCACCTTTGTGCTCCCAGTGAGGATGGAAACTGAGACTCTTAAACCCTGCAGTCTTGTCTCCCCATAATGCCATCAGCAGTTCACCAGCAAATGTGACTCTGATTGCCAAGGCCCAAGCACCCACCATTGAGAATGCTGAGGCTTCAGATTTCTCTTCTTGCTTGTTCTGGCTGTCCTGTCATTTTAAAGTTGAAGGGCTCATACTACTCTGTTAAAGAAACATTATAACTGTTCAAAAGTTCTTGTGCTTTCTAAAGATAGAACAGCCTATCCTGGTTGCCAGACTTGTGCCCAGAGATGGGAAATGGGGAATGGCAAATGTCCTTTTCAGTGCTGTGCTTTGCAGCTAACACTGCCCTTGGCTGGGTTTGGTTTTTGGTATTTAAGAATTGGGATGGACAGTGGGTCTCTGTCCATAAGGAGCTTGGGGGATGTTTGGTAGCTGGGAGGGATGCAGTCTGGCACATGGGGATTGAGCCAGGGTGCAGAGGGCAGGAAGATTCTTGCCAGAAGTGGGGTGGGGTTTTTGCATCCTCCTTTCCTTGTGTGGAGTGGACAGGTAAGGAAGGACAGGGCAGTCTTGCCAAATTTCAGTGCTTGTAAGCAAAACCACCAGGATCTGTGTCCCCCTTCAGTAAGTGTTGTCTGTTCTCCATTGCAGACTGTTGGAAATTCTGGGTCTGCTAATGGGATTCACCAGCAGGACAAATCCCACAAGCAAGAGGTAAGTGATGAGCAGAATCTTATTTAAAACAGTATCTACTTCGTGTGGTTTCTTGCCTGCTGTGGTGGGGACAGCACTTGGATGGGGGTAGTTCTGCCAGCACAGCTTGACTGTATCATTCACACAGCAACAGCAAGAGGCTTTGCACAACTCCAGTTCCCAGGTGTGGTGAGAACCTCACTAGGAACCCCTTGAAGCCATGGGGAAGGTGGTGGTGAGGAGCACCCCGAGGTGCAGTGCAAAGGGAGTTTCCCCACAGTCTCCTGGGTCAGTGCTGTGTGACACTTCTCGTGGCAGCCCCTGCTAGAGCCTGCTCAGTCTCAGATCTCTGCTGTCCCCTTTACCTGGGTGGCATTTGTGGGACATGCTGTCCTGGCCTCCCACAGCAGACTTCATCTACACATACTGGGCAAAGCAGTGGGCATCCCACTCTGTGCCTCTTCCAAAAAAAGCCTCTGAACTTGTCCTCATTTTGCCTAACAAGATCTGTTTTCTTCTAGGAGAAGCTCTGATAGAGAAGAGGTGAAAAGGATCATTTCACGCCAGTATCCTCTGCACAGTCAGGAAAAACAACACCACATCTGGCTTTAGCACCTCCAAAAGACCACACACAGTATTTTCACTTTAAAGCAGGACAATGTTTATAATGTACTAACTGATGTAATCAGGACAATCCCAGAGTCCAGTTTTCCAAGACAGCCATTGTTCCAGGAGGGAGCAGAAAGACCTCTCTGGGTTTGGTTTCTTACTTTTATTGGTTTTGACTGTGGAATTTGTATTGTTTGCCCTTGTCCCACCAGCTGATGTGGTCTGGATGACAGCTGCCCTGACCTGTGGCTGAAGTGTCAGCAGGTCCCAGTAACCCCACAGGAGCTGCAAAGAGATTTGCCTGTGGTGTTCAAAGCATGTGCCCGTAGGCTACACCCTTCCCACAGGGTCTGTCCTTTCCCTCCCACCCACCCTGGTGTCCTGAGGACCTGCACAAGGGAGTGAAACCTGCTGGGCTGATGATGTGAGGTTTGCATACATGTTCCCCTCCTCCCTTTGTGGAAGACATCACTGTTTTAGAGCAGAGGCTGCACTTAGTCTTGTATTATAGCATGTCATGGGAAATAATCCAGTTTCAGAGGGATATTTATTTTGTTTCTTCTCTCCTGCCATTTGGGGAAGAAACTCTGGTGGCTCCAAGTTTGAGGTCAGGCACATCTTGCTTGGGTGTAGTTGGCCTTTGTTCCAGCAGTGAGGTCTCTGAGCTGGAGTCCTGTGCCATAGCCAGCTGTCCAACTTGGTCCCCCTCACTCCTGGGGGGTTCATCAGGTCTGTTTTGAACTCAGGACTCCACAGATGCTGGATCTCAGCATCACTGGCCTTGGAGCTCCATGCTGGGGGCAGTCAGTGTGGGACAGATGCATTGAACAAATGGTTCCCTCCCTGCCTGTTTAATTTAGCAGCTAACTGCAGGTTGCCTGGTGCTTTCCAGAGCTGTCCTTGGCTCTTCAGTGTGATGCCCATCCCCTGCTACCTGGGATGGACGAGGTGAAGGTGCTGCTGTCAGCCTGACTTTGATGGCTTCAGCAATCCTCTGTGCATGACCTGGGTGTGAGTATTTGGAGCAGAGGCAGTCCCAAGACTGGAGCCCACACAGCTCCTGTGTCTGTACCAGCAGAGGATCCTCCTTCCCAGGGCTTTCCTCTAACTTTGCACCACAGCTCCCAAGTGATATTAGGGCAGAGGAAGGTGACAACATGCTCTTAAAGGTGGGAAGGGCCCAGCTCAGGTCCATAGTTCAGCAGCACAGGGAACAGTCACAGCAATATTTTTCCAGGCCTCTCCCAGTTAAGTCTCTCCCAGCTCCTCCAGTCTTCATGAGCTCTTGTGCTTTGATGGGGCATCTGTGAAAGGACAAGATGGGAGAGGAGATCTGAGCCAGACCTCTGGCAGGTGAACATGATGGTACATCAGCTTCATTGCTTTTTCCCTGATTTCCCACAAAATTTTGTCACTTCTCCTTAGTGGGTTGCCAGACTCCTGCTTCCTTGAAGGATGGGCAGCCAGAAGCAGCCTGGGAAAGACTTGAGCTTCATGGCTGCAGTTTTGCCATGAGGAGGATGACACTGAATACTTGACCCTTCTCACTTGATGCAGGATTGGTGATCTCCTGTACTTCAGAGGAGGATGGGAGAGGAAGGGGATTTCAGGGAAGGAAAGCAGGTCAGAAATCACTGCAGAAGAAATCTGCACATGGTAGCAGGGGGCAGTGTGGGATCAAACTGATTGGAAATAGTTCAGGTAGGATTCCCTCCTGCCTTGTAACAGTGTTTCTTCAGCTCTTACTGATCACCAGGAAGACTGCCACGTCTCTGCCTAGCTCTGGGAGTTCTCCATGGGATTGTAGGAGTGGTCTCCAACACCTTCCTGGTAGAGTATTCATCTTTTAAGTGATTTTGGAAAATCACAGAGGGAGTGTTTGTTTGTTACAGCCCTCAACAGTGAATGCCTCACTGCTATTTTTAAGAATTTAGGACTGATGTTTCCCAAAATGCTCCTGTAGGCTGGATGGTCTCTCAAGTCCCATGTCTGCAGACCCCGTGGGCTTCCCTGGGCTTCCTGGGCATCCATGGGAGGGAGGCCCCATTCTGGTTTGTAATTTATTTTCCCTTCTAGTAACTTGTGACCAGCTGCCTTCACCTACAGAACAGAGACCTGTAGTTTTCACCTTCCTTTGGCTCTGTATGGAGTAGGATCCTTGGGAGTGGTTATGGGGACCATGTATTTGGTTCTGTTGATCAGATCCAAAGTTGTCAGGCTGGAAGAGGCTCCGGCTCCTGCCTCTTCCCAGGCACCATCCCCTGAGAGCAGCTCAGACCTGTGGCTGTGTCTGTTCAGCTTGGGAGACAATGCAGAACAGGAGCAGATGGGTCAGAGCAGGTTCAAAGTTAGTGCTGATGGTCTTGTCTGGCTGTAAATGACTGTGCTGTCCCTGAGGATCAGCCACTGCTTGGCTCTCTATGCAGGCTGTGTGGTCACTGTGTTGCAGGGCTCAGGGTTGAAGCCCCCCCACCCACTGGGGTGCAGCTCCATGGGAGCTGCTCCCAAATGGGACCATCCATAATGCCAACAGGATATGCTGTTGTGTGCTCAGCTCAACGTGTGTTGTGTGTTTCAGCTCAACCCTGTGTAAGGGGCCAGGAGGGGTTGGACTCACTTCTTCCCTCTCCAAAATTAGCACAGGCTTCCCCAGGGCAGCAGGCTCTGGCTGCCCTTCTGAGGTGGTAAGAGACCACACTAGGGACAAACTTGGACAGGACAAGGGGGAGATTCCCCAGCCCCTCTATTTATTTGTAAGTTTAAGTGCTATTTTTACCTATGTAATGGTGTATAAAGTACTTCACAATACTTGGTCTTACTGGCTTGGTTCTTTGGGAGAGAGTTCGGGGCACTGGAGCACTGATGCACCCTTGTCCTGTTGTTGATCCGGGCTGGTTCCTGTTTGTGCCTTCACTCCCCCTTTGGCTTCAGCCTTGCTCTTACCTCGATCCCCAGGGCTGGTAAGGGAGGGCTGTGCTCTCCCCAACCTTTCTCCCAGCCTGAGAATGCCTTGCTGGTTTTCCATCTGGAGCTGGGTCCTGAGCATCGTGCCCCAGAGCACCGGTGCAGGGTGGGGAGCAGGAGGTGACTGGAGCTGCTGCTGGAGCCCTGGGCTCCGAGGGAAGGAAGAGCCCCCACAGCCAGTGGCATTACCCTGACAGTTAGTGATGCTTTTCTGCTGAGAGCTGAGCTCTTACCCAGCCTTTGGAATGGAGACTACTCAGTATTGAGTGATTTCTTCTCTAACTCTCAAGACCAAAGGGAAAAGAATCAGTCTTGCTTGGGGATGTCAGCTTTATCCCTCCTGCAGCATCCAGAGAACTGGAGCAAGGGGCAGCACCATGCTGGTGCCCTATGAAATGATGGTACCAAGCTGCATGGATGTTACAGCTCTTGGAATGACAGGTGCCAAGCTGCCAGCCAAGGCCTTAGAGCTCCTGCCTCCCCCTAGCCACCAGCAGCTCCTCTGGCTTGCAGTAGAGATGCATGAGGGTTTCATTAAACAAAATGATGCAAATGACACTGTAAAAGTCTTAACAAAAATTCTAGTACTCCATTATTCAGCAGCTTTAGCAGCTCAACACTATCTGTAGGGAATTAATAATACACTAAGATCCTATAGGCCTCCTGTAAGTTACCAGAAAAAAAGATGATACTAGATGTATAAATGGATGATAACCTTTTACCCATACAGTATGTATTACAATTTTGTAGCTTAGTCATTTTTTGGCTATCAGATTTTGTTAGTATGATACAAAAAAAAAAAAAAAAAAAAAAGGTTTGACTGCTAACGTCTATTTTGTTATTTGATTCATTTTCTTCCTCTGTACAAAAGCTGTACAAATCTGTCTGTGTAACTCCTCCACATCTGTATTCATGTACCATCCTCCTGTCCTGGCTTGCTGGTGTGGTGAGCTCCTACTAAACAATAAACTCTGTGGCTGAAGTTGGGCATCCTGGGGCTGCTGGGGCATATTCAGGGTGTTCTGCAGTGCACAAACTGGCATGAGCTGTAAGGGGCTGGGGGCACGGGGCTGTAGCACCGTTCCCCCTGCCCTGAGCCCCAGCAGTGGCCTTGAGCAGTCTGTGTTTGGGCTCTGCAGGTGGCTGGGAGGCTGCAGAGCTGCCCTGGAGATGAGCTGAGCTGGAGCACAGCAGCATTTGCCAGGGGTGGGGACAGCCAGGCCTGGCACCACCTCCTGGCTGGGCAGCTCCTGCCATGGGGTACCTCCCAGGCCTCAGAGTGATTGTGCTATTTATTAATCCATTATTATTTTCTGTCTAATCGTCTCCCCAGTCCCTCACTGACATATCCACAATGGCCTGAGGTGAGGAGTGTTGCAGGGTGCTGTGCCAGACCCACCTCCCTGCACCTCAGCACTGATCCATACTTGTCTGAGCAGTGCCACCTTCATTTTGCATAGACTGTGACTGGGCCATCCTCATTGCTTGCAGGTCATCTACCACAGACCTTCAGAGCACGAGGAAATGGGCATCACAGTGAATCAGTCCAGGAGGAGCTGCCACTCCCCAGCCCCCCTGACTCTCTTGTCCCGCTGTTCCCACCACGTGTCCATATGGATGCTCTGAGCATCACAGAGTTAGGTTGTTGCCCATGAGGCAGGGCTGGAGGGATTTATGCCAGGGCTTGGTGCTTTTTTCGTGGTACAACATCTTAGTTGGGCATTTCCTTCACTGCCTGTGGCCTGTGCCCTGGCTCAGCACTGCCCATATAGCAAGGGAGCATCCATCTCCTCCTGCCGTGTTTTCCTGCATCCAGGGGCTGTGGATCCTTTATAGGAAAGTATTGTCAACTGCTTAGGATATAGGGAAGAACTGGAATGATGTTTCCCTTGCTTCCTGGGTCCTCCTTTTCCTGGATTTAAAATTCTCCACTACAAGGATTACCTGAATGTTTTAATTCTTTCCAAGAGCAGCTAAAGTTTGCAGGTGCTGGTTTTGTTCCAGAGCAAAGCCCCAAGAAAATTACAGGTGACTGATGACACCATGAGAACTATCCATGCAGCCTTGTCCCAGAGCTGTGACAGAGTCTGTGCAGATATCCCTGATACCCCCTTATTTTCTCTTTTTGAGGTGGGTAAGACACTCATGTCTCTCCAGCAGCTCCCTGACCCTGTGCAGTNGAGCTGCCCTGGAGATGAGCTGAGCTGGAGCACAGCAGCATTTGCCAGGGGTGGGGACAGCCAGGCCTGGCACCACCTCCTGGCTGGGCAGCTCCTGCCATGGGGTACCTCCCAGGCCTCAGAGTGATTGTGCTATTTATTAATCCATTATTATTTTCTGTCTAATCGTCTCCCCAGTCCCTCACTGACATATCCACAATGGCCTGAGGTGAGGAGTGTTGCAGGGTGCTGTGCCAGACCCACCTCCCTGCACCTCAGCACTGATCCATACTTGTCTGAGCAGTGCCACCTTCATTTTGCATAGACTGTGACTGGGCCATCCTCATTGCTTGCAGGTCATCTACCACAGACCTTCAGAGCACGAGGAAATGGGCATCACAGTGAATCAGTCCAGGAGGAGCTGCCACTCCCCAGCCCCCCTGACTCTCTTGTCCCGCTGTTCCCACCACGTGTCCATATGGATGCTCTGAGCATCACAGAGTTAGGTTGTTGCCCATGAGGCAGGGCTGGAGGGATTTATGCCAGGGCTTGGTGCTTTTTTCGTGGTACAACATCTTAGTTGGGCATTTCCTTCACTGCCTGTGGCCTGTGCCCTGGCTCAGCACTGCCCATATAGCAAGGGAGCATCCATCTCCTCCTGCCGTGTTTTCCTGCATCCAGGGGCTGTGGATCCTTTATAGGAAAGTATTGTCAACTGCTTAGGATATAGGGAAGAACTGGAATGATGTTTCCCTTGCTTCCTGGGTCCTCCTTTTCCTGGATTTAAAATTCTCCACTACAAGGATTACCTGAATGTTTTAATTCTTTCCAAGAGCAGCTAAAGTTTGCAGGTGCTGGTTTTGTTCCAGAGCAAAGCCCCAAGAAAATTACAGGTGACTGATGACACCATGAGAACTATCCATGCAGCCTTGTCCCAGAGCTGTGACAGAGTCTGTGCAGATATCCCTGATACCCCCTTATTTTCTCTTTTTGAGGTGGGTAAGACACTCATGTCTCTCCAGCAGCTCCCTGACCCTGTGCAGTGCAGGGTCTTGGGATCTCCTGAAAACAGGAAGGCAAGATCAGTGGGGTGCCTGGGTCGTGGAAGCAGGTGTTGATGGCATCAGCTGCTGTTGTGGGCTTTGCTGTGCTCCAGCAGCTAGGAGGATAATTCATTTGAACTTTGTTTGGGAGGAATTTGTTGCCACAGAAAGTCCATGGGGCTCAGCCCAAGGCTGATGTGGGGAAGGAGCTGATGAAGGTGTTAGGTTCCTGCCCTTGGCTTTCAGAGGCAGCTGCTCCTCCCTCGAGGGTGGGATCCTTTTCCAGTCCTGGGGTGGGGAGTTGGCAGAGGGGGAGCATGATCCAGGTCTCTGCTTAGTGCTAGGAGACTCATGAGCCACTAAAGGTGCAATTTGACTTTTGCAGGGGATGCCTGTGTCCCCCCTCCCTGCTGCAGCCCCAGTTCCAAGGACCTGGCTTGCTGGAGCACCACAGCCAGGTACCTCAAGGATGAAATCAGGGCTGAGACTGTGCTGCCTCCCTGGCAAGGCTCTTTCCTCCCCATCTCTGCTGCTGAACCAAAGTCCTTGTCAAAATTACTAATTTCCTGCTCAAAAGCCACAGCACACCAGCACATGGCACCTCCAGATCTGGCCCTCCCCAGGAACGGTGAGGGGGAGCAGGAATGGGGAGCTGCTGGACAGAGTCTTCACCTCCATCCCAGGGAAGGACATGGAGTAGCTGAGTCTGGACCTGTTTCCAGTGAGGCCGAAGAACAAGAGGGGCTCAGGGGGTCTGTGAGTCCTTCTCCCGTGAGGTAACCACCTGCCACCTACTCACACAGGGACACAGAGCTGGGGGGAGCAGCTGAAACGTTGTAGGATGAGGCTGCAGTCAGGGGGACCCCAGCAACCTGGAGAAACGAGCAGATGGACCCTCCTCAAGTTCAACCAGAGGATGAGTTCTGCCCTTGGTGGGGATTATTCCCAGGCTGTGGGACACGCCTGGCTGGAAAGCAGCTCTACAGAGGGATCCTGAGAGGGAGCTCTGGGCAAGGGGCTGCCAGCCCCGCGGGAGAAAACCCTCTGGGCCAGCCTCCAGTGCTGCCCCTCGAGGGGGGAGGAGGAGGAGGACTGGGGGTCGAGGGCTGTGGCTCCAAGCGGCTCCTGAGCCGCCCTCAGGGCCGCCTGTGAGGATTTCAGCCGCACCCGAGAGCAGCAGCGCCAGCCGGGCACCATCGGCCTCTGCCCGCGGCTTCCCGGCCCTCAGGGCCGCGGCCTCTGCGGGCTCAGCGCCCCAGCACGGCCGGAGCTGCTCCCGCTCCACAGCAGGCCCGGACCCCAGAGCCGCCCTGCAGGGCACGGCACCGGCCCAGCCCCGAGGCCCGGCCCGGGGCAGCTCTGCTCAGCCTGGTGGCAGAGCCACAGCCGGGGGAAGGAGCTGAAGGAGCAGCAGGGAGCCCGGGGAAGAGAGGGCCTGGTAGAGCAGTGCCCTCCTTGGGAGAGGAATGGGAGCAGCCACCAGACAAAAAACAAGGTAAAGGGGAAACTGTATCCACACCCAGCAGGTTCAAGGCAGGAGCTTAAAGGAAAGGATCTTTTGCAAGGAACCAAAAAAAGAGAGAACTACTCCAAAAAAAGCAATAAAATGCCATGTAGATTCCCTGGAGGAGCCTCTTCCCTCCCTGGCTCCCCTCAGCTGAACTCATGTGACCTTGCCAAGTGATGAAGATGCCACAGCACCTCCACTAGCAGAGAACTTCCTGAGCTTCAGCTGGACTTGAGACAGGATTTCCTGAAGCCTCTGCCCTTCCTGGCTACTCCAGCATGCAGCGGTGCAGCATTGCTGAGCAAACCAGCTCGTGGAAAACCAGCTCTGATCGATGGCCCTGAGTGATCGGAACCAGAGTCCAAACGACGAGTGAGGCTGTTAAACACCAGACAGAAACACACCATCGACTTCTGAGGCAGAGCAGGCAG